>JAWQFJ010028203.1:47500-65000 GCA_034096865.1 Theodoxus fluviatilis | reverse complement strand
GAGAGAGAGAGAGAGAGGGACAGAGGGAGGGAGGGAGGCAGGGAGAGAGAGACAGAGAGAGAGAGACAGAGAGAGAGAGAGACAGAGAGAGAGACAGAGAGAGACAGAGAGAGAGGGAGAGAGACATTCAGCGTGGCTGAGACGTACTATCTCTGGGTTCAGAATGAGAGAGAAAGAGAGACAGAGAGAGAGAGACAGAGAGAGACACAGAGAGAGACAGAGAGAGAGACAGAGAGAGAGATAGAGACAGAGAGATAGAGGCAGAGAGAGAGACAGAGAGAGAGATAGAGACAGAGAGATAGAGGCAGAGAGAGAGACAGAGAGAGAGACAGAGAGAGAGACAGAGAGAGACAGAGAGAGACAGAGAGAGACAGAGAGAGACACAGAGAGAGAGAGACAGAGAAAGAGAGACAGAGAGACAGAGAGAGAGTCAGAGAGAAAGACAGAGAGAGAGACAGAGAGAGACAGAGAGAGACAGATAGAGAGAGACAGATAGAGAGACAGAGAGAGAGAGACAGAGACAGAGAGACAGAGAGAAACAGAGAGAGACATAGAGAGAGAAGTTATATTTTGTTTTAATTACTTGCTTGTTTTGTTTGTTTACTGGCCTATTTGGTTACATCATTTTATCAGGTCGCCTAGAGTAATTCCTGAAGTAACCTACTGCTAAACACTCTAGCCGTCGAAAGACGAAGTGCACACCTAGTTGACAGCCTCTCGAGTTAGCCTTACACCACCCACTCACCCTAACCTCGTCTTTATCTCTGTTTACCTGCCCGCAGCATGTTCTCTTTAGTGGGTCTTTTGCCTTTTTTGTTGGAGAACGACGAAGAGGTAGGATGGAGGAAATAACTGCCAACGGTCACAACATTAGCCTGGAGTGGGTTCAAGCGGGTCCTCGCTGAGGAATGTGTGTCCTTTGCAGTTTCATCTGCCAACATACACAATTGGAACAAGCCGAACCGCTGTGTAAGGTACGATAGTCTCATTACTGGAAAAGATTAGAGCGCACAATAGAACACTTTCAACGGACCAACGGTCGTCCTGACAAGTGGGCCACATGTGGCTACGGCCGCTCAGCGGGTGAGCGAGAACTGCCAAATCAACTGAGTTTTCTCCCTTGAGTATCTCGGGTATCGTCTGCCCAAGCTATGTCGAAGCCAACACGAAAAATACGGATTAATCAATGTTGAATTTCATAGAAATTCATTCGAAATATCATATTTCATTTTGCAGAAAATTTCTGCAGGAGTTTTTATGCGAGAAGTAGAAATAAAAAGCATTAACAAGTTTAATGAAGTCACAGTCGGCGGTTTAAGAGTTATCTCCCTTGCAAGAAAAGTTTGTAGTCTAGTAGACCCGGCCAGACTCCCGTACGACGCCAGTATTTACCTGCCTCGGGGCAATCGGAGAGATTAGTACAGATTATTGGGCCGTCCATTGTACTGAACACGCGTGGCTTGGCGACACGCGGGCTGCTCTGATACCCCACGGTCCGGTCTGCCCGATACCCGCTTTCACACCGCGACGTACCCGGATTGCCACCACCCAGCTACGACGCCACCCTGCAAGTGCAACGCACCAAGGCAGGTTGACTCGCCCGGCGTTCAGGTATCCTGCACGGCATAGTTGAACACAAGCGTCCTTCCCGGACTAAAATTTGACTGAAGTTTATAGAAAACGACGAGATGAAATCGTGCAGTCATGGATAAGCCACCCGACGTAAGTGCAACGCTTGGATAGTGATACGGCCCACTGGATACGGGATACAAAATCGACCAGTCGGTGCTCCGGTCTGCCGCCCTGACGGTAAGTGGAGTCATTCGTTGCGTCGAAGGAATTCTCACACGTGGGTGACTGTGTCAGCCGGAACAGAAAGATAGTTTACTCGTTCCACACCGGCAAATTTCAGATGCATTGGCGATGCGCTGTGGTGTACATGTGCAGGTAGTTATCGACTTACTTGTCCCAGGACGTACAGGCAGCTGCAGCTTACCCGAGGGAGGTGTAACCTTTCGCTCGAGTAATGTTACGGGTAGCGGCATAGTGTTATTGCCGGCGATGTCTTTTTTTGCTGCTAAAGCTCTGAATTGTAATGATTTTAATACCAATGGTCTCAATGTGTATTCGCACAGGTCTACTATTCCTCTTGACCTTTCCAAATGATTGAGGCACGCGTGGAGTCTTTTGTGTTTTGAAAGTAGTTGTCTCGCATGTGTGCGTTTTACCTCTGCCTACCTCTCTCTCTTCGTCACGTGACGCATGCAATGGACGTGTGTGAATGTGTGCGTATTGTGTGTGCAAGCGTAGGTGCATGTGCACGCGAGTGTATCTTAGCGTTCATCTGGCATCTTTGATTATCTGTCTGTCTCAGTTCTCCTGTGGGTTGGGGTGAGAGTAAAATGACCTTACATTTGCCACAACGTCTGTGAGATTAGATTAATATGAGAGAATGTATTAGCTGAGAAACCATTCAAGGAGGGAGGGTAAATACTCTGACGCATTTCGGTCCACTTTTCCATGATTTGGCACCTTTATGACTGAGAGAGTGTTTGAACTGTTTAGAACGTGTAATAGGAATTCGGACGTGACTGCTGCTGAAAGATCGTAAAGTTGTAATACCTGGATAGTGCAGGAGTTTGTTAGTCTGCCCGCGGTGTGTGTATGTGTGCGTGTGCGTGTGTGCGCGCGCGTTGTGTGTGTGTACGTATGCGTGCGTGCGTGCGTGTGTGCGTGGTTGTGTTTGCGTGTGTGAATGTGTGTGCGTTTGTGTTTGCGCACGCGTGTGTGTGTGTATGTGAGCGCATTTGTATATATGTATGTGTCTGTGTGTGTGCGCGTGTGCGCGTGCATGCGTGTGTGTGAGCGTTTATATGCTTGTGTCTGTATGCCTGCCTGCTTGCCCGCCCGTCCGTCTGTCTGTCCTAAACAAGTTTGAAGGGTTGAGAAGTTCCTGTAAATATTTTTTGTCTTTCTGCTTTTGGCCCGTCGTAGACGTTGAACCAAAGCTAACGACACATGGTTGCAGCCAGTATAACATCCCACTGTCACGATATTTCAATAAACCCAGATTTCTCCATCTGAGGGATAGATCCACGGCACTGCACCTCGCACATCGTCCAACCCCAAAGCATGCTCACCCATCTCCGCCTGTCAAAAGACCTGGGCCCGTATTCACAACGGCGATTTATCTTTTTAACACTCGATTTATCCCCTAGCCCCGCGTTATCTTGATCGGCTAGATAAGGTACGCTCGTCAGAGGATCCTAGGTTGCGCTTTGCTATATATACTGGTTTCCAGCCAAGGGAGAGCGGAACAGGCAGTTGGAATCGTCTGAGTTTAGAGATAAATCGGAGTTAAAATAAATCGCCGATAAATCGCCGTTGTGAATACGGGCCCTGAACAACAAGCGAACAGAGGCTGAGGAGCTGACCGTGTACTCATGCAAGAGGGGAGAGCACTGGGGGAGGGGGGGTGGGTAGGCTGGCAGGAACTGGTGTATATTCTAAACAAGTTTGAAGGGTTCGGAAGTTCCTGTCTGTCTTTCTGTCTATTTGTTTCCCTATCTCTGTTTCTCTTTCAATCTCTCATTGTCTGTCTGTCTGTCTGTCTGTCTGTCTGTCTGTCTGTCTGTCTGTCTGTCTGTCTGTCTGTCTGTCTGTCTGTCTGTCTCTCTCTCTCTCTCTCTCTCTCTCTCTCTCTCTCTCTCTCTCTCTCTCTCTCTTCTCTCTCTCTCTTCTCTCTCTCTCTCTCTCTCTCTCTTCTCTCTCTCTTCTCTCTCTCTCTCTCTCTCTCTCTCTCTCTCTCTCTCTTCTCTCTCTCTCTTCTCTCTCTCTCTCTCTCTCTCTCTCTCTCTTCTCTCTCTCTCTTCTCTCTCTCTCTCTCTCTCTCTCTCTCTCTCTCTCTCTCTCTCTTCATTTCATTCCTTTCCTCCCATACTCGATCGTCTTTCCTCTCTTCCTCGTCCCCTTTCCAGTCCCTCTTCCCCCTGTCTCCCTTTTCCGCTCAATGTCTTTCTTTGTTTATGTCTGTGTATTTTGTTTTCCTTATGGATGTCACATGAGTACTGTGGTCAAAATACTGTGTAGATTGCTATACGCTGTCAATGTCGGAAAATCGATTGCTTTTTTGTGATCCGCAGTAAAGCTGTATAGTGGAGCCCTACGCATCGTTGAGGCAACCGTTGTCTGTCTGTCACTTGGACGTAGCGCTTTTGTTGTGGGTGGAAAGATGATTCTCTAACCTAGTTATGAGAAACTCGTCCATTATATCGAAGATCTGGCGATACTATTCTTTTCTTAGGATAAGAATTTAAGATAGAGTGGGTTTTGACACTCACCCATCCGCATGCCCAACTCGCCTACCCTCGCGCATGCATCCGCACCTCCACAGAACAGAGGGAGCTGCATTAGCAGCAGCAGCAAGATCGTCCCCACAGTCATTTCCCTAAATACTTTCACCTCCACCACCATTTCTTCCACCACTATATCCACCATCACCACCATTGCTTCCACCACTATCTCCACCACCACCACCATTGCTTCCACCACTATCTCCACCACCACCACCATTGCTTCCACCACTATCTCCACCACCACTATCTCCACCACCACTATCTCCACCACCACCATTGCTTTTACCACTATCTCCACCACCACTATCTCCACCACCACTATCTCCACCACCACTATCTCCACCACCACTATCTCCACCACCACTATATCCACCACCACCTCCACCACGACTATCTCCACCACCACTATCACCACCACCACCATTGCTTCCACCACTATCTCCACCACCACCACCAGTATCACCACTATCTCCACCACCACCACCAGTACCACCACTATCTCCACCACCACCAGTACCACCACTATCTCCACCACCACCACCAGTACCACCACTATCTCCACCACCACCACCAGTACTCCACCATCTCCACCACCACCACCAGTACCACCACTATCTCCACCACCACCACCAGTACCACCACTATCTCCACCACCACCACCAGTACCACCACTATATCCACCACCACCACTATATCCACCACTACCACCAGTCACCACTATCTCCACCACCACCAGTACCACCACTATCTCCACCATAATCCACCACCAGTACCACCACTATCTCCACCACCACCACCAGTACCACCACTATCTCCACCACCACTCCTACTACCACCACTATCTCCACCACCACTACTACTACCACCACTACCTCCACCACCACTACCTCCACTATCTCCACCACCACCACCATTACCACCACTATCTCCACCACCACTCCATTACCACCACTATCTCCACCACCACCACCAGTATCACCACTATCTCCACCACCACCACCAGTACCACCACTATCTCCACCACCACCACCAGTACCACCACTATCTCCACCACCACCACCAGTACCACCACTATCTCCACCACCAGTACCACCACTATCTCCACCACCAGTACCACCACTATCTCCACCACCAGTACCACCACTATCTCCACCACCACCACCAGTACCACCACTATCTCCACCACCACCACCAGTACCACCACTATCTCCACCACCACCACCAGTACCACCACTATCTCCACCACCACCACCAGTACCACCACTATCTCCACCACCACCATCGCTACCACCACTATCTCCACCACCACTACCTCCACCACCACTATCTCCACCATCACTATCTCCACCATCACTATCTCCACCATCACTATCACCACCACCACCATTGCTTCCACCACTACCTCCGTCACCACTATCTCCACCACCACCATTGCTTCCACCATTATCTCCACCATCACTATCTCCGTCACCACTATCTCCACCACCACCATTGCTTCCACCACTATCTCCACCACCACTATCTCCACCACCACTATCTCCACCACCACTATCTCCACCACCACTATCTCCACCACCACTATCTCCACCACCACCATTGCTTCCACCACTATCTCCACCACCACCACCATCACTTCCACCACTATCTCCACCACCACCACCAGCTATCCACCACTATCACCACCACCACCAGTACCACTATCTCCACCACCACCAGTACCACTACTATCTCCACCACCACCACCAGTATCCACCACTATCTCCACCACCACCACCAGTATCACCACTATCTCCACCACCACCACCAGTATCCACCACTATCTCCACCACCACCACCAGTATCACCACTATCTCCACCACCACCACCAGTATCACCACTATCTCCACCACCACCACCAGTACCACCACTATCTCCACCACCACCACCAGTATCATCACTATCTCCACCACCACCACCAGTATCACCACTATCTCCACCACCAGTACCACCACTATCTCCACCACCACCACCAGTACCACCACTATCTCCACCACCACCACCAGTACCACCACTATCTCCACCACCAGTACCACCACTATCTCCACCACCACCACCACTATCACCACCACCACTATCTCCACCACCACCAGTACCACCACTATCACCACCACCATACCACCACCGTACCACCACCATCCACCACTACCACCACTACCACCACCAGTACACCACTATATCCACCATCACCACCATTGCTTCCACCACTATCTCCACCACCATTATCTCCACCACCACTATCTCCACCACCACCATTGCTTTTACCACTATCTCCACCACCACTATCTCCACCACCACTATCTTCACCACCACTATCTCCACCACCACTATCACCACCACCACTACCATTGCTTCCACCACTATCTCCACCACCACTATCACCACCACCGCCATTGCTTCCACTACTATCTCCACCACCACTATCAACACTACCACCATTGTTTCCACCACTATCTCCACCACCACTATCTCCACCACCACTATCTCCACCACCACTATCACCACCACCACCATTGCTTCCACCACTATCTCCACCACCACTATCACCACCACCACCATTGCTTCCACCACTATCTCCACCACCACTATCACCACCACCACCATTGCTTCCACCACTATCTCCACCACCACTATCTCCACCACCACTATCTCCACCACCACTATCACCAACACTTCCACCGCCTCCACAACCAAATCCCCCACCACCTCCACTACCACCTCCACCACCACCTCCACCACCATTCCCACCACCTTTTTAACCACCTTTTTAACCACCGTCACAGTCACCGTCATCGTCATCGCCATCACCATCACCATCATCACCATCATCACCATCATCATCATCATTATTATTATTATCATTAATATTGGTGTTGTTGTTATTATTAACAGATACAGGGAGACCACGTAATCTGTTTGTGTGTGTCAAAACTGCGCCTGCTTGCCTACCATCCCACCTCACCTGTTCCCCGACTCTGCCTTCCATGCAAATGAATCCGTGCAGTTCGTGGGGTCACTGAAACCGGGGACTCTCCTCTACACGTACTCGTACTATGCATTTTCATTGGCCGTGGCGTGAATTCCTTTAAGCTAAAAGCCAGTGAGATTGTCCTTTCTCTCTAAACTTAGGTTGCTCACAGAGTATCATCTGCCCACTTAAAACGCTGTTTTCTAAATATAAAGAAATGCTCGTTTTCAATGCACTCAAATTCAAATGATCGTAAATCATATACCACAGCACGTATAAGAATTACTTCAGTGCATTTTGAAGGAAATTCATGAAACTTTGTGATGGTACGAGAAAGTGAAGATCGTAAAAGGTATCGGATCTACACAGGGAGTAGTAATCACAAATACGCCATTCACTTCAAAGACTATTATCGACATTCGTGTTCCAGCGGTTCTCCGCAGCTGCATTTATAAAGCAAGCGAAGCATTCGTGTAGTCCACGAGCGCTGCACTGAATGTTCTTGTCTTCATATATTTAAAAGGGTTTCAGAAAACGTCTCTCATACTTAAGCTTGCTTCTATAGAGGCGGCTTCATTTTTGTTTTGTGTGTCACTACAGTCGACTTCACAGTCTTTGACCTGGTGGCTTTTCTCAACGCAAGGGTTTGAAAGTGGCGTTTGATGTCGGCCAACCCCACTTGCCTTTTCCCACGGGGGTGCTTATTGGTGTTATTCTTCATGCATGAAAGCTTGCGCCAATGAATTCTGCAGTGTGAATCAACCTGCAAACTCAATCAGGGAGAGTGAATTTGATTTCCACTCCAGCAGTGCATGCAGGTTAGTCTTCTGGCGTCAATTCAAACTACCCCCACCCCCAACACACACACTCCTCCCCACCCCTCCTTTACATCGTATGGCACACGGACCAGAGTGCATTGGATTCAGTCTGCCATTACGAAGACAACCACTTGAACGACGCATCGGGAGCACACCACTTGACAAGCCTGTGGTTTTGAAAGGCCGTCATTATTGCGCGTGATAACGGCAGGTTCAGTGCGTGTGGCTGGCGTCTGCGAAGTGTAACTCGACGTTCCCTCGGTGTCGCAACCTCAAGGCGAGAACTGTTTGGAAATAGCCTTTCATTAATCCATTAGTCCGTGCGCAGAGGTGAGGAGGGTGGTGAGTATGGCGGTATTTAGGTGGAACAAAGGCGAGACTTCAGTGATCCACAACACCACTGACACGCAGCCTGGGACACGAGACGTAGTTTAATGTCACCGGCGCGCGTGCTTTTGCTTTTTAATGAGAGTTGGGTGGGAGATGAAAATACTCGATTCAAGGGGAAATGAACTACTGGTTTGCCGCTCTCCGAGTCTGCTTGGTCATCCAGAGTTTTTCATTTTGTCAAGCGACAGTTTCACTACGATTCGAGAGGAGATGGCCATCATTCAAGTCGAGCGTATTCACTGGTGAATTGTTTGAATTCTCCATCGCACGTGTACACACATATACGGGAATTTTTTAAAGTCTTCTTGATCTTCTTGCATAGCAGTATTTATACTTTGAAATGTTTATTTCACAAGCGTGAATGACGTGTTCCTCAGAAAACCCCAAATAGTTGATTGATGTATGAATTTACAGACTCACTAAGACAAGACTTGCCACAACAAGATTAAGTTCTTGGCCAATTTTCTTTACATTATAATGGATATGAAACGAAAGCACATTTCTATAAATGGTAATACAGGATCAAAACTGTGCCAGTTTTCGACCCCCCTGAGGGTTGGGGGTAAGAATAGACCCCCCTGTGGGTTGGGGGTAAGAATAGACCCCCCTGTGGGTTGGGGGTAAAAATAGACCCTCTGCGTCTCCCTACGCGTTCCGCAAAATACTAAAAGTTAGGGAAGTAGTAACTTGATTTGCTCTTACTCTAAATTATTCCTGTGATTGTCGTGTTCAATGGGCTTGCATAGCCAAGGCTGATAGGCCATCAAACTCCATCCGTCCATGCACCCATACATCTCTCCAGGTTTCGAAGTAAAACCTTTCTCATTTGCGAAAACGTATAAAAACAGTGTTTAATTCGTTTCCCCGCAGAAAGATAATCAAAGAGTGAGTACGAAAATATCAGAAACGGGAGAAAGAGGAACAAATAGTAGTGTAGAAAACGAGGGATTCTTCATTAACTTTCTTCCTGCGTCGTGAATTTCCCAGACTAAGTGCAATAACGACGGTAATTACACAAAGAAAAACAAGACCAGGGCCGGGTTTGAAAATGCGAAGATCTCGGTAGATCTACGCAGATCTCGCCGAATGGGCAGTTTCATTCTTTGCTTGCTATCGAGCCAATCGTAGACGAGCGTAGATTGAGCGAGGCAGATTGAGAGGTGCTTCCTTTTAAGATTCAAGATGGCGGACAGCATGAGTACAGTGCGCGCCGCCATCTTGGAGACAAATGTTCGGCGTGGATGCGTTGACCTGCATTCGATGTGTAAACTGTAGGAGGTTTCACGATCTATTAATGCATTCAACATACACCTTTGATAAATTAATGCTGTGCATGGCTTATATTTTCTTTGGATGGGTTGCTAGTATCTCGAAATAGAGCGTTTTCTGAATGAACCGGCAACACGTCGGCCATTGACATGTGGCTAGTTCACCTCTTGTCGTGACGTCTACGCATGCGCAATAGTTCGTCACGTTGGGTAGTTTTTTTTTTAGCTAGCTCTTACTGCGAAGCATGATCTTGCGACCAAGATCGACTACCTATTTTCAAACCCGCTCCTGAGCTTTCCTTTTGTGGCGTCGGATTTCCATCTAAAACAGTAAAAACATTTCACGGGAGGTTTTCTGGGCGGTTCTTGTTCCTGACTATACCCAGATGTGGTTAATCGACAGAGCATTTGTCTGTCTCCACACCCGTCTTTGTCTGTCCGTCCGTCTGTCCGTTCATCTGTCCGTCCATCTGTCCGTTCGTATGGCTGGCTGGCTGTCCGCCCGCTTGCCCGACCAAAGTCCATGTGTTTAAAAACATATACCTTCAGTCCGTTCCTCTGTCTGCCTGCGATTGTGCCTGTGAATGTACATGCTGACACTTCTGCCTTCATCTGTGTACGTGTATTTGGTGCTTGTGATCAACAAACAATACAAATGTTTTTCGCTCACCTGCCATAAAGTTGTCGAACCAGGACCGGAGATCGGGGGGAGTAGTTGTTCTAAGGAAAAAATATCTCGCCCCATACATACATCAAGAGCGACAACATGCTAGCGTTTAGAATAATAAGCACTATGCAAACAAGTGTCATTCTAATCTTTGTGTATAGTCCACCCCAAGACTCCCCGTACTACAGACTACGGGACACATCGTGCAGCATATTCCAGCTGGAAGATGTACTGCTACAACTACAGGAGACTTTCCCGGAATCGGCTGTAATGATTTGCGGCGATCTGAACGCCCGTATTGCAGACTGGGACTCGCCAGCTGCAGACGAAGTTTGGGACGACGTAGACGCACCTGCACAAGTAGATTCTGGTTGTCCTTCTCTTCGCCAGTACAGACAGTCGCAGGACGGCTCTTCCAATAATTTTGGTAACATCTTATAAAATGTTTGCCTCGTACACCAGATGACTGTTCTAAATGGACGCACGGATGGTAATAGAGAAGGTCAGAATATGTACATTTCAGTCCATGGAGACAGCGTGATTGACTACTGATTGATAGCTGGTGACTATTCTACCTGATCCCTTAATCTCATTGTTGCTGACAGGATAGAAAGTAGTCATATGCCCTTAGAAATTGCGATTGGATCCACGCACACAAACATGAACAAACTGTTACACAGAAAGAAGTACGTCTCCAAATTAAGGTGGGATGATAGCAAGGCAAATGAATTTTATCAAAATACGCAGAGCCCCGATTTCAAAGAACGATTAGTTAATGCATTCGATATGCTCGACGTCTCAGTAGAATCGGCTCTTCAGTCGTTCAATGCCGCAATTTTGACAGGTGCAGAAGGTATGATGAAAAATGTTCTGATAAATAGTTCATTTCCCATTCAACAATCTGCATGATACGATCGGGACTGTCGTAATTTTAAAAGGGTAACCAAAAAGCACTGAGCATATATAGAAAGATAGGACTTGTAGTTGACAAAGATAGTTACGTAAGCACTAGGAAAACGTACAAAAGCATGATTAGGGAGAAAAAACGAGATTATCTCAACTCTTCACAGATAACTATTCTTGAAAGCATCGAAGATTCTCGCACATTTTGGTCCATCATCAGACGTGCAGCAAGCAGGACACCACCTGCTGTCGACATTGACATAACAATTTGGAAAAATCATTTTGAGAAACTGTTCCATCGAAACTTAAGTCCTAATCTTTCTTTTGGTCTAAGCAACACTGAAGGTGGTACTCAAGTGCGCAAAGTCGACGAACTCGATGACGAAATATCATTAGAGGAAGTGATGATAGCTATACAAAAGGTTAAGCCAGGCAAGTCGCCAGGTCTCGATGAAATCCCCTGGGAATGCTTCAAAGTGGCAGGCGCAAGCATAGGACCCTTCTTGACTAAGTTGTTCAACTTCCTTTTCGCCTCTCAGTACTTCCCCCGACAATGGTGCCACTCTGTAATAGTTCTCCTGTTCAAAAAAGGGTCACGGTTGGACCCTAATAATTATCGAGGAATATCTCTGCTGAACATACTTAGCAAAATATTCTCGTCCATCTTGACGCGCCGGTTGCGCCTTTGGGCAGAGGACCAAAACATAATCTGCCACGAGCAGGCAGGATTCAGGGCAGAGTACTCGACAGTTGTTCATATTTACACTCTGCATGCTATGGTCCTCAAGCACGTCTACGGGAAAAGACATGGAAAGCTCTATATAGCCTTCGTCGAATGAGAAGGCTTTTGACTCTGTCAATCGCGACACACTTTAGAGCAACCTTGAATTCACAGGCCTTTCAACGAAAGTCATTGGGATGCTGAAAGCCATGTACTCACAGGTCGAATCGTGCGTTAGATGGAACCACATTATTTTGGACTTCTTCAGCTGCCCCGTTGGAGTAAAGCAGGGGGCCTTAGAGAGTCCGATAATTTTTTTTACTATACATGAATGTCGTGGCTGACTACGTCCGCAGGCTTGGAAAACATGGTGTTCAACTCCTGCCAGGATCGGCAGAACTGTTTTTCCTCATGTTTGCGGATGACGTTGTTCTTCTTTCAACGACCCCATCTGGGTTACAAAACCAACTGAATAATCTAAACAATATTTCAAAATCATTAGGTCTCAAGGTTAATACTGAAAAAACTAAAGTTATGGTATTTCGAAAAGGCGGCCACTTAGCACAAGGTGAGAAGTGGTCCTTGGACAACACGCGACTTGACATAGTAAATGAATACACATACATAGGCATTACCTTCACTAACCGATTGTCTGCGAAGGTATGCACTGAGGACTTGGCCAAAAGGAAAGCAAAACGCTGTCCAGATTTTGAAGACGATGTGGAGACTACACACCTTAGACACGAATGTGTTTTTAAAAATGTTTAATTCACAGGTATTGCCCACCTTGCTGTATGGCTCAGAAATCTGGGGCCTGAGCTGTACGGATAACATTGAGAAGGTGCATACCTTTGCGTGCAAAACAGTTCTGGGACTAGACACGCGGACGCCAAACCACATGGTTTACGGAGATTTAGGTAGATAGGGATCCTCTAGCTGTTTCTAGCACCATTAGAACCATTAAATACTGGCTAAAATTGTCTAAGATGCCTTTTATGAGACTCCCCAAACAAGCCTATGTTATTCCGACTATTTCCAAAATTGCACCTAACAAAAACTGGGTAGCTACAGTAGAAAACTGTTTGTGCAGACTTGGTTTTGGATTTGTGTGGCTCAATGGAGGAGTCCAGAACGATACAAATTGCCTGAAACAGTTAAAACAAAGGCTAAAAGATTGTCCTTTACAGGATTGGCACGCAAAATGTTTCAATAGCGAAAGATTTCACTGGTACTCCACCTTCAGAGATCATTTTGGGAGAGAGGAGTATCTGTCCCTTCTTAACATAAAGAAATTCCGTGACGTATTCAAACGTTTTCGTTTTGGGATAAATGATCTAAATACAAACAGACGATATTTGAACCGTACGAGCCCAGATTTATTATGTCCATTCTGTAAGGCAAATGAGATCGAAGAGCACTTTTTGCTACATTGTCCCCTATATGACTACCTAAGAAAAAAATACTTGAATCGACATATACAAGGTTTTGTACCCTCAAGATGTACTAAAAAGCTTATGGAGGGAAAATGTACTCATACGACTAGAGATGTAGCGATGTACAAATACTACTCTCTACATATGGGGCAGCAATTACGAGAGTAATACCCCCAAAAGAACTTAATGTACATCGTGTAATCGCACGGGATATCCCCCCCCCCTCTCTCTCTCTCTCTCTCTCTCTCTCTCTCTCTCTCTCTCTCTCTCTCTCTCTCTCTCTCTCTCCCCTCCCCTCCCCTCCCCTCCCCTTCCCTCCCTTTCTCTCTCTCTCTCTCCCCTCCCTCTCTCTCTCTCTCTCCCCTCCGTTTCTCTCTCTCTCCCCTCCCTTTCTCTCTCTCTCCTATCCCTTTCTCTCTCTCTCTCTCTCTCTCTCTCTCTCTCTCTCTCTCTCTCTCTCTCTCCTAATTTGTACACTGTGTAGTTCCAGCTTTGGTAGATATAGAATGTAAATATGACTTGATTTTAAGGAAATGTGTGCAAAAGGCTGGAACTGTCACTTGTATTTTAGCCAGAAAATTGATACCGCCCGCGTTTGTCTGTTTGTCTCTCTCTCTCTCTCTCTCTCTCTCTCTCTCTCTCTCTCTCTCTCTCTCTCTCTCTCTCTCTCTCGTAAATGTTTGGATGTCTGTGTCTATATGTGTGAGTGTGTCTATATGTGTGTGTGTCTGTGTGTCTATATGTGTGAGTGTGTCTATATGTGTCTGTGTGTCTGTGTGTGTGTCTGTGTGTCTGTGTGTCTGTGTGTCTGTCTGTCTGTGTGCCTGTCTGTGTGTCTGTGTGTCTGTGTGTCTGTCTGTCTGTGTGTCTGTCTGTGTGTCTGTGTGTCTGTCTGTGTGTGTGTGTCTGTGTGTCTGTGTGTCTGTCTGTGTGTCTGTGTGAAAGAGTGGAAGACAAGCAACCGACAGTGGTTCTTTCTTGAGCAAGTGGGGCCCTGAAAAGGGCCGTTTGGGGGTTATTCTGCAGCCGATGCGGGAAATCCCCGCTACGGGATGAAGAGGCAGCGGGTTGGCAGGGGCGTGCAGCGGTGCTCAGGGTTTCTTCACGGCAAGCTTTTGAAGCTGAGGCTTTTTCATCAGGCCTGATGAAGGCCCCATAACCCCAATGTCACATCTTGCTGTCGCCATTTGCCCCTGTATTACGGTGTCATGCCCCCACCCGTCACCTCGACCCCACCCGTCACCTCGCCCCCACCCGTCACCTCGACCCATCGCTCTGGAAGGAAGCTCATTCTACGTTCAGGACACGGGCAGGCTGCTTTCTTGGGGTTCATTACCGTTGAAGTCTTTGCTGTCTGGGAGCGAAAACAAACGCGACAAGTCGGCCTGCGTTGGCCACGGCACGTGTCCCACATTTTCATGGCTCACCTGGGCCTCGTGATGAAGGACATTCCAGAACAGGTGAGATCGATACACAGTCCTACACGGGCTGGGGGCCATGTCGTAGATGGCCGGAGCCTCCGTCCCAGCCCGACAGCACGCCACCCCATCGGGTCCGCGTTCTCTCATTCCGCGCTGTCGTCATCACGGGCCCAGGCAGCGGAATTCCGTGATCGCGATCCCGTTGGCCCCGGGTAAGAGTGGGTTCGTCGATATCTGGCACCGTGTGTGAAATCGCTAGAGTGGTAATGTCAGCCTCCTCTGCCAGGAATCTACCTCTGGTGCTGCTGGCGTGACTTTGGTGGTGAGATAGAAAGGTCGTTCTTCAAGATAAAGATGCATGGGGAGCACTATCCGGAATTACAGATCCAAAGGAAATATTATGCAGCGAGTGTTGAGAATTGATCTGTGTTCGACTTCTGAGTGCCTAGCTTTTGTTTACGGTGTTGGAGTGACGTACGTGATGGGAACTTAGCTTGGAATGTCGTCGTGGACCAGTGTTATCTCGGCTACTTGCAGTGCAGAATGTGGAGTGGCCTAATGTGAAGCAGAAGCACGAAGCTTACCTGTTAACTTGCAGTGAAGAAATTTCTGACACACACTCTGAAAGCTTGATGAATAATCCCAGGAGAAAGAGGATGTGGATTTTGGCGACATGCAATCACTTTTATCACGTCCACTGCTTGCATAGTACTCACTTTATGAAACTTTAGACAGGAAATACATACCTAATTCAACCGTTTTCTGTCAAGAAACTATGCCATACAAACTGCCGCTACTTAACATAGATGACTCGTAGACATGCATTTCATGTAAGAATTAAAATAAGTGTATTCAAGACTTCCTCTATTTGTCTGTAGGAGGAAAGAAAATTGGTAAGAAGAGGAGATGGTCAATATCCTTCCAAAGGAGCCAAGTCACATTTAACGGTGCATCGATATGAAAGGAAAAACCCATTTGAAGAAACCTGCTTGAGGAAGTCACACATCTGTTGCTGTTGTGGAATTCTGCTGCGCTCACATGACACGGTCTTGCCACCATTTGCACTGCTTTGTTTGAAATCCAGTCTGCCGAGGAAGATGCGCGTGAAACATTTTATCAGTCCACAAAACGGCAGACAGGGAATTTTACCAGTGTTGCAACCAAGTAAACTTGGGAAGACGCCTTATCTTTAATTTACGAGAGTGCCTCTGCAGCGATAGATTCAGACGTCGACTCGCTGCAACCGTTTGTCAATCAACGATAGGACTGAGGTCAGAACTCTGTTTTACCACAGAATGCTCTACATGCAGAGACAAGGATCCGTGACTGAGCCCTTCAGCATGCCTCTGACGGGTGACATGACTATTGCAGTCACGATGTGTTAAAGATCCGAACAAGGAAGAATCGACGTCACTGTCCATGTTGCGGATAATATTTCGCTTGTTTTTCCTCTCCCTGCATGGATACACTAAAAGTTCCAGATCAAGTCAAGACGGAAGATTAACGCAACTATTGTGAGTATTGAGTTACACCTTCTCTGACAGCTACAGTAGGCTTACTGTGCCTTCTCTGACAGCTACAGTAGGCTTACTGTGCCTTCTCTGACAGCTACAGTAGGCTTACTGTGCCTTCTCTGACAGCTACAGTAGGCTTACTGTGCCTTCTCTGACAGCTACAGTAGGCTTACTGTGCCTTCTCTGACAGCTACAGTAGGCTTACTGTGCCTTCTCTGACAGCTACAGTAGGCTTACTGTGCCTTCTCTGACAGCTACAGTAGGCTTACTGTGCCTTCTCTGACAGCTACAGTAGGCTTACTGTGCCTTCTCTGACAGCTACAGTAGGCTTACTGTGCCTTCTCTGACAGCTACAGTAGGCTTACTGTGCCTTCTCTGACAGCTACAGTAGGCTTACTGTGCCTTCTCTGACAGCTACAGTAGGCTTACTGTGCCTTCTCTGACAGCTACAGTAGGCTTACTGTGCCTTCTCTGACAGCTACAGTAGGCTTACTGTGCCTTCTCTGACAGCTACAGTAGGCTTACTGTGCCTTCTCTGACAGCTACAGTA
The DNA here is from genome assembly GCA_034096865.1 of Theodoxus fluviatilis. Classification (NCBI taxonomy): domain Eukaryota; kingdom Metazoa; phylum Mollusca; class Gastropoda; order Cycloneritida; family Neritidae; genus Theodoxus; species Theodoxus fluviatilis. The sequence goes on along the minus strand of JAWQFJ010028203.1, from coordinate 47,956 downwards.
GGCTTACTGTGCCTTCTCTGACAGCTACAGTAGGCTTACTGTGCCTTCTCTGACAGCTACAGTAGGCTTACTGTGCCTTCTCTGACAGCTACAGTAGGCTTACTGTGCCTTCTCTGACAGCTACAGTAGGCTTACTGTGCCTTCTCTGACAGCTACAGTAGGCCTACTGGGCCTTCTCTGACAGCTACAGTAGGCCTACTGTGATCTGTGTAGTAAACAGGATGGAAGGTTAAAGAAACTCCTTTTTCGACGATTTACTTTTTGGCACGTCATATGTGTTGAACCAACACTCACACAGTTATACAGGTGCGTCATAGGTATTCTTCTCATACATGAACATTCATAGTCATTCACGCACACACAGGGTCACAACACATAGCAATGACACACACAGGGTCACAACACATAGTAATGACACACACAGGGTCACAACACATAGTAATGACACACACAGGG
>JAWQFJ010028203.1:35000-45000 GCA_034096865.1 Theodoxus fluviatilis | reverse complement strand
AAGAGCTGTTTCTTCTCTTCTCTGAGGTAATAACAACAAAAAAGGTGACACGTGCACAATATCACTGCAATGTAGATTAGAAATTAACACTCCGACACGTTGGGAGCCGTGAAAATTCTAGGCTGCAATGCAGTGTGTGGATTACTTCTAATCATCTCAGTTCCGAGTTCAGTTTCTGCAGGACCTTCGACTTCGTAGAAAACTTTATCACCCCTTGTAATGGCATCACTGTTTTTAACAGCTAAACTACGGAGATAAAAGATACATCAGCACTGCATCATTTGAATAACATGTTTAATCGAACGCTGACGAAAACTATGCCGAAATTTCAAACTTACCACTCCAGCCTTTCTTCATCTCCACCCCAATCCACAGGAGACTCTCCCGGGTCTTGTCACGATCATAATAACTTTTCATCCCGAGATTGTAGAGGTTTTCTTGCCTGCCCTTGCAAACAATCTGATTGGCCACGTCCAAGCGTCTAGGCGCTCGGAAATAGAGACGACCCTACTTCCAAGCGCCTGACGCTTGGACGCAAGCGGCTGGGCGCGCGCAGCCGAATCAGCCGGCGGCTACCCTCGCACACTGTACTGCGCGTTCAAAATACGCCAGCTGCTTGGCTGCTTGGCTGCTTGGACGCCTAGTGTGCGACGGGCCTTAAATATGAAAAGTTATCATTGCAGCATTCTTGCATACTGTAAAGCAAATGCATTGATCACGTTCCTATCAACGTACTTCTCCGCTTTCGCCACCTCGAGCTGTATTGATATATCAAGAATGTGAAAACCATTGTGGCCTTTCAAAGCGTTCGGTCATGCATAATTCATTGCAGAAAGGTAAATAGTGTTGTCCGATAGAGAATCCTTTCATGTATAGCGTCCAGCTCGCTGTTATGTTTTACCATCTGATTATTGGATAGAATTAATTACAAAGTCGCAGATCTACTGCTGCACAATGCTATTATTCTCTGTGGGAATCTGTTGTTTTGGTGTTTTAAAGGTATTTTGACCTTGAAGTTGTCACGAGGCATGACTGCCGATACCCATGCAAACATACGAAGCTCCTTTAAACCTCCACACCCACTCCCACGGAATGCTTGCTGACGGCCGCAGCAAGACCTTATTGCACTTCAGTAGGTCCTAAAGGCCTCTGCTGTCTCAGGTACTTGGTTTACTAAAATACATTCACTGAAGTCAAACATAAACTCATTCCTGTTATCATCAGTGAACTTGGTTCGTTTCATTATTGTGTGTGTGTGTGTGAGTGTGTGTGTGTGTGTGTGTGTGTGTGTGTGTGTGTGTGTGTGTGTGTGTGTGTGTGTGTGTGACATGAATTATCGCGATATACCTCATAGACTGTGTTGGGATAGTTCAATCCAAACAGAGGAAACGTTTGAGATACTGATATGTCATGCATGCATGATACATTGAGTCTTAATTAATGCAATGTTGTGTCGACCGTCTCGAAAAAGTGTGACTGTAAACATATTTCGCGTTCGATCACCTGTCACACGTCTCTGTATATTTTTTCGAGGAAGTTTTAGAAGCGAATTGGCTGCAATGAAAATGACTGCTTCTTTTTTCGTGTGTAGAATCTTACCATGGAAACTTCACAGCAGGGGTGGGAAGGTAACTCGTGCCTTTGTGTGAGCCGCTGTTTTTCCGTTTCGCGCATAAATTTTCTCCTGCGTTGGAACCATTCACAAAAGCTGCACCATTCTTACCAAAGATTTGTGACGGCTTGTGAATATGGCAAAAAGCAATCGGACTAAATTCTTTACTTATCATTCCTTAAATCAAAAGTCATTAATTTATCTGACTCTATATTAAGTGTGGTTGCCTTCAGATAATTCAACACAGCCAAACATTTGGCAGTAGTGGGTTGCTAGCTGTGTCGACTGGCACGATGCCAGAGCAAGACAAATACTAATGGTGAATTATTGATGTATCGTTCAGCCTGAGGTTTTTTTTCCTGTCACGAACTGCAGTGCGATGGACAATGTACTTGGACATGAAGAAGAATTCCTTTTCATCCGCCGAGAGTCGCTTTCAATGAAAAAATTTTATGTATGCATAGAAATGTGTGTCACGTTGACCCAAGTCTTCAAACATCCGAATGTGAATACAAAGGGGGTTTATTTTACTAAGACTGTTCTACAGCCTGTCTGGCCGGGAAGGGTGGCAGAGTACGATGCCATGTGCAAGACGGCAGAACGGTTTTCTATGGGGCGAAAACAAAGGTTTAAACAATGTGTACAATGAAGATACGACCACACGCAGCTGTTAGCGTTGCATATACTGTCATAGTTTATTGATTTAATGGCTTTGCTCTAGAGATCTTACAGCAGTCAGTCAACACTTCTATCCGAGCTCCTTGCAGACGACACATTTATCTCCGTCGTTCCAAAGGCGGGAAAACCGGATACAAGGGTTGTTAGCGCTGACTTTGGTCTTGGAATTTCTCGCCTTGGGCAAACAGTGCACTGAAATAGAGCCGTAGACTTGAATGGCGATATCGACCGTAGAACCGGATTCCGTGCGACTTCAAGAATCGAGCAAGCCTGCTTTCGTTTTGTGCCTATTGAAGGACGTTGAGCCCGAAGAATCGTTTCGCTGTATATTGTTGTGAATGTATTTCACAGTCTTCCCCATTACAATGATTTGTATTGCGACGGAAGTTCTTGAACGGGGCTGGAACTCGCTATATGAAGTACGTACTTATCCAATACCCTTATTAACACGTTTTCTCAGCAGGTGGCTTGGAAAGTACAGAGACTAGATAACATGTGTGCCTTGTCTGGAGAAAAAGTTTTCGTTTAAGACCAAAAGAAAAAAGTAGTTGCGGTTACAGTATAATTGACAAAAAATTCGGTTTTAAAACAATTTTTGTTTTTAAATAGATGAAGCCAGATTAAACGTAAATGACAAATTCTCTTTAGCTGAAACATTAAAAAATACGTAATGGAATCCCAGAGTGCTCGTAGGGCAGAGATGTGGCAACACACAATTCATTGATTACCGATTAAAAAATGAAGAAAATTGCTCGATCGGAAAAGGATTTGGGTCGGCAGATAAAAAGGATCGGTTAGGTTACCGTAACCACAACTATTTATAGGAGAATTAAAAGATACATGCAAGTTAGATGTATGTATTTTTTAAAGGGATATGAACATTTTACTGGTTTGCGTTGCATGTATTTGCCTGCTCTTCGAGACAAGGACAAAAGAATTCTCATAGATCATAGGGAAATGGTCAGTCGATGTACCAGTGTGTGCATAGAGAAGGACTCCACCATCGTCACTCACAAGTCACAAAGCTCGTAACAAATGCCGACAGACGAATGTGGGCACTGATCACCTGTAGTGAAAAACCACTTGGGCTTCCTGCCGTGCCAGCGGAGAGCGCCGTCCATCAGTGCCGTCCATCAGTGCCGTTCATCAGTGCCGTCCATCAGTGCCGTTCATCAGCGCCGTCCATCAGTGCCGTTCATCAGTGCCGTTCATCAGTGCCGTCCATCAGTGCCGTCCATCAGCGCCGTCCATCAGTGCCGTCCATCAGCGCCGTCCATCAGTGCCGTTCATCAGTGCCGTCCATCAGTGCCGTCCATCAGTGCCGTCCATCAGTGCCGTTCATCAGTGCCGTTCATCAGTGCCGTCCATCAGTGCCGTCCATCAGTGCCGTCCATCAGTGCCGTCCATCAGTGCCGTTCATCAGTGCCGTCCATCAGTGCCGTCCATCAGTGCCGTTCATCAGTGCCGTTCATCAGTGCCGTTCATCAGCGCCGTTCATCAGTGCCGTTCCCATCACGGAGAAGCGTGTAGGTCTTTCCACCGTCAGTACTCGGCCTTCCCCGTGCTGTTGCGCTGTCCCCCGTCTCTTGTGCAGATGTCCATGCTATTATTCTGCCTCAGCATGCAGATGGGCAACGCACGCGTAAGAGTAATTTCATTCAGTAGAGAATCCTGTCCGTTCATATGAACTACGTCGCTACATCAGGTGTGAGATCTGTGGATTCCATTTTTTATAACTCTCTCTCTCTCTCTCTGTCTTTCTCTCTCTCCCTCTCTCTCTCTCTCTCCCTCTCTCTTTCTCTCTCTCTCTCTCTCTCTCTCCCTCTCTCTTTCTCTCTCTCTCTCTCTCTCTCTCTCTCTCTCTCACACACACACTCGAATACACCACACAGTCTCTCGCACTTATACGCTCACGCGCGCGCGCACACACACACACACACACACACGGAACGAGCGAGCGAGCGAGCGAGAGAGAGAGAGAGAGAGAGAGAGAGGAGAGAGGTATAGGTGATGATAGGTGGTGGTTATCATGCATTAGCTTGTTTGCACGCACTGTACGTTCATACTCTTCAAACCTGATCTTCTGTGGCGAGTCATTCCAACGTCGTCCGATCCATTTGTGACGGTAGTACACGCACAGGTGAGAGACATTCTGAGACAGTGTATGGGAAGGGTGGGGATTGGGGGGGGGGGGGGGGCACGAGGGAAGGGAGATTATCAAAGGCCATCTTTGCCTGTCGTCTGAGGGTCGCCTCCCGCGGAGCGCGGTCAAGGCAACACGGCAGAGCTGCTCGCATGCCCCAATGGGCTGCTGCCATCAGACCCCCCAGCCTTCCCTCCCTCCTGTGCCTGCCGCTCGTCACTAGCCTCTACGAACCATTTCCGTCACTCACCTCTGTGAACCATTTCCGTCACTCGCCTCTGTGAACTGATTCAGCGAGCTGGCTTCGCTGGCCAGTTCGGTTTCGTACAATCGGGCGCCATTTCGCTATCTGTTGTAATGCATCCATGCACTGCATTATCGTGCTGGCATAGAGTTTCATGCCTCCATCACGGTGTGGGTTTGATATTCTTCATTCGCCGCATGTTTCAGCATGGGTTTGGCTGGTAACTGCAGTCTAAGCTTGTTCTTGTTTGATCAATCTTTATTATTCTTTCATTTGCTTATCATTATAAATTATTTTCAAGTTTGAGAGGTCTACAAAAGCTTGCGGTTGCATAATTACAATAACAGAGTGATTGTACAGTGTGGAAAACTCGACCTCAGGAAATGTTAATATAGAACAGCAGACTGTTCCGTTTAATCTTCACGACATTAGTAGATCAGATGAATACCCTGTCACATCGCTAGTCCTTCATTACAGTTCACTTGTCTTGCTAAAGCCAGGGCTGGACAGCGATCTGTCACAATGCTGGTACAGGTTTGCTCAAAGGTCAAGCAGCATGCCAACTTTCTCTCAGGGAGGCCTGTCATAGAACAACACTAGCGTGGCCAAGTGGCTTGGGAATGGAACGGAATGGAAGCAGATATTCGTGGCCAAATGGCTTGGGAATAGAATGGAAGCAGACATTCGTGGCCAGGTGGCTTGGAAATGGAATAGAAGTGGACATTCTGAAGGACTACACGACATGTGTCCGAGTCTGTATGCAGGAAGCCCGAGTTCTCGCGATTTGCGAATTGTTCGGTGCGGGGATGAAATACACAGTAACTCATGCACATGCCCGCATGCATACACGCACGCACACACGCACGCATGCACAAATACATATACACACGCACGCACTCACAAAGACACGCACACATGCACGCACACACGCACGCACAAAGACACACACTCACACACGCACGCACGCGAGAGGGGAGGGGGATGTGAATTTTTAGAGAACGTAATTGAGTGGACTTGTTAGCAAATCGTGCACTGTGGCATGATTTCTTCAGTTCATTCCAGAGTAGCAAAGCCGGGTCTCATTGATAGCCGTATATGATCAATGCCTGTACCGTAAATAGACAGGGAGGGAGAGAGAGATAGAGAGAGAGAGAGAGAGAGAGAGAGAGAGAGAGAGAGAGAGAGAAAGAGAAGGAGGGACAGAGAGAGGGGGAGAGAGAGAGAGGAAAAAAACACCCAAAGAGCTTATTCTTGTGAGTCCACCGGCCCTTCACAACGCAGCTACAAATACTATGCTTCACCGGCCACCGCAATACAAATCGCTTCTAGTCCTCTCTTAAACGTATAACACAGAAACATAACAACCGTGCGTACTGCTTTCGGATCTTCCAGTGACACGTGAGAGAGAGAGAGAGAGAGAGAGAGAGAGAGAGAGAGAGAGAGAGAGAGAGAGAGAGAGAGAGAGAGAGAGAGAGAGAGAGAGAGAGAGATGAGCATGAGTAGGTGAGCGCTTGTTTGCAAAGTTTGCGATGAACGGTGTTAGAGCGGGGTCTCATTACTTACCGTAACAAGCGGACTGCCGTGGGTTTTTTTTAAGCGGCTCTTCATTTACCGCCTTGTTTTGGCTCTGGGTGTCATTGATAACCGTCAAAGATAAGTATCTCTGATAAGAGGGGAAAGAAAAACACCCGAGCAGTCTACTGACCAGGCCAGTGATGGCGATCTGAAGCGTGGTCTGTCGATAGCGGTGGCTGCTGTGCATATTTGCCAAGTAAACGAATGAGGTCTTGTACTGGAGTGTGCTCGTTCATTGCCGCTAATGCTGGCAGAATACGCGTATTGATTGACCTCTACATATTTGGAGGCGTACTTACTGCATGGGGCATTCAGCACAGTACACCCATTTACTGGAATCTTTAGCGGTGGATAAAGATGAAAACTATTAGTATTAGAGGAATGTAGGGTCAGCCGTCGAGAGTAAAGAATAACAGTAATGACGCGAGCTGTCGGTTCCCCACCTGTAATCCTGTGCCATTTTACCCGGTGCTCTACAACTTCTGTTTCGTGTGGGAAGAGCTGGAGGAGGGAGGGAAAGGGGTGTTGAGATTGAGGTGGGCTACTGGATTAATGAAAAAAAAAGGTGTGGTCAATAACCGACAAGAGTATTCTTTCTTGAGCCAAGGTGGCCCTGAAAAGGGCCGTTTGAAGGCAAGCGTGTAACGATGTGGGTAGAGCCTCCCGCCCCGGGATGCAGAGCGAGGTGTCACAAGACGTGGCAGCTCCGTCTCTGTGGCAGCGGCAAGGTTCCGTCCCAGTTGGCAAGTGTACGCAGTGGTGTCTTGTCTTGGCATTGTGGTGAGCTTTCGGAAAGAATGCCTTCTTCCACACGTGGCCTAATAAAATCCGTCGTTGGAACCTATTCAGTGAGACATTTTCCTTCCGTTTGAAGAATCTTGAAATGGGCTTTGAGGCTAAAAGTGTCATCCATGCGTAAAACACTGATGTGCTCGGGTTGTTGGGAAAATTTTGAAGGAGAAAAGTTGTATTAATGGCTGGCGATTAAATACTTGTAAATAAAACCGCAACACAAAAACTGTTTACCAGCGTACGAAGTGCATGGAATTAGAAGTACCTCCATTGTTTCAGTGAGGGGAAAAGCTCAGAGAGAAAGTGTCAATGCACACCCATCGCCAGAGCATCACTACAGTACTGGAAAAGGTCTGAGGGGAATCGATAACAGTGTGTACGAGGTCAAACGTCGCGTTTCTGTATTCTTTTTCCACTCGCAACACGCTTTGGTTGGAGTGGTAAGAACCCCCATTGAGACCAAAACAACAGTAATGTTCTTTTATGAGGCACTAAAACGCAGGCCTCTTGTTTTATGGGAAGGAATGTTGTCGCAGGTTGAGACTCGCTTCATAGTCTTTGTTACGCTAGCCTGTTGTTTTATTAAATTTGCCACATCCTTGAGTCGGTATTGTTTCACACTCGGTTATGGCACATGCAACCGAATTCCCATGTTTGCGCATGTATCGACTTAGGTAAAGAATGTAAATGCATAATCTGTTCCCAGTTTCTAAGAATGGCCTGCAGCTGCCTTAGATGTTCCAATGAGCGATGTGTCGCGCATTTTCAACCTACTCGTCAGCGGTGCATCCAATAGACGGAAGCTTGTATACAATATTGTAGGCTTGAGAAAGCAGTTACCTTTACTTAGTCCGCGTGATTCCGTTTCGTCATTCTCTTCCCCATTTCTTATCCGCTCTTAGTCACTTCTCTCGCCTATTGTTTTGTCGTTTTCCTCCTTCATTTGTCTCCCTTTCTTGACTCCTCTTCCGTCGTCTCAGTCTCTGTCTCCGTCTGCGTCTATGTCTGCCTGTCTGCCTTCCTGTCTGCCTGCCTGCTTGACTGCCTGCCTGCCTTTCTCTCTCTCTCTCTCTTTTTCTCTTTCTCTTTCTCTCTCTCTCCCTCTCTCTCTCTCTCTGTCGCTGTCTGTGTGTCCGTATGTGTGTCCGTCTGTTTGTCAGTCTGTGTCTGTCTGTCCGTCCCTCCGTCCGTCCCTCTGTCTGTCTGTCTGCCTGCCTGCCTGCCTGCCTGCCTGCCTGCCTGCCTGCCTGCCTGCTGCCTGTCTGTCTGTCTGCCTAAGTCCATGTCCATATCCATATCCATGTCTCTCTCTCAATCTCTCTCTCTCTCTCTCTCTCTCTCTCTCTCTATATATATATATATCTTTGTGTGTGTATTTGTCTGTCTTTCTGTCCGTCTGTCTCTGTGTCTGTCTGTCTTTCTGTCCGTCTGTCTCTGTGTCTCTCTGTCTGTCTTTCTGTCCGTTTGTCTCTGTCTGACTGTCTGCGGCTGTCTGTCTGTCTGTCTCTGTCTGTCTGTCTGTCTGTCTGTCTGTCTGTCTGTCTGTCTGTCTGTCTGTCTGTCTGTCTGTCTGTCTGTCTGTCTGTCTGTCTGTCTGTCTGTCTGTCTGTCTGTCTGTCTGTCTGTCTGTCTGTCTGTCTGTCTCTCTCTCTCTCTCTCTCTCTCTCTCTCTCTCTCTCTCTCTCTCTCTCTCCCCCCTTTCTCTCTCTCTCTCCCCCCCTTCTCTCTCTCTCTCTCTCTCTCTCTCTCTCTCTCACTGTGTGTGTGTGTGTGTGTGTGTGTGTGTGTGTGTGTGTGTGTGTGTGTGTGTGTGTGTGTGTGTGTGAGTGTGTGTGTGTGTGTGTGTGTGTGTGTGTGAATTCTTGCATATCTGTTCCCTCATCATCCCATCTTCACCCTGTACTCATGCTGCAATCCTTTTCCTCAGATTTTCTTTTTAAATTTCTAGGCGTGGGTATGCAGTATCGGCATGGGGTGTGCGTTTGCAGTGTGTGCTTATGCATAAGATATGTCAAATGGAATTTGAAGCAGTCTTGAAAACGCAAATAGAAACGCTCGTACATTTAAAGGCACACACACACACACACACACACACGCACATACACACACAAGAACACGCATGTGCGTATATACACACACACACACACACACACAGAAACACAGACACACACATACACACACGAATACACACACAGGGGCGTATACACACACAAACACACAGACACATTCACACACACACACATGCGCGTATACACACGCACACACACACACCCACACACGCACGCACACACACACACACACACACACACACACACACACACACACACACACACACACACACATGCGCTTGCTTGCTTTATTCGCACAGTTGTTGTTGAAGTCCATTTTTGCTTGGTAATGTTTCGTTTCGTCCAGTGTTTGTTTTGGCTGACCCCTGCTTGTTACTTCAAGACGGCGGGAGTCCAGTGTTTGTTTTGACTGACCCCTGCTTGTTACTTCAAGACGGCGGGAGTCCAGTGTTTGTTTTGGCTGACCCCTGCTTGTTACTTCAAGACGGCGGGAGTCCAGTGTTTGTTTTGGCTGACCCTTGCTTGTTACTTCAAGACGGCGGGAGTCCAGTGTTTGTTTTGGCTGACCCCTGCCTGTTACTTGAAGTCGGCGGGAGTCCAGTGTTTGTTTGGCTGACCCCTGCTTGTTACTTGAAGTCGGCGGGAGTCCAGTGTTTGTTTTGGCTGACCCCTGCTTGTTACTTCAAGACGGCGGGAGTCCAGTGTTTGTTTTGGCTGACCCCTGCCTGTTACTTGAAGTCGGCGGGAGTCCAGTGTTTGTTTTGGCTGACCCCTGCTTGTTACTTGAAGTCGGCGGGAGTCCAGTGTTTGTTTTGGCTGACCCCTGCTTGTTACTTCAAGACGGCGGGAGTCCAGTGTTTGTTTTGGCTGACCCCTGCCTGTTACTT
>JAWQFJ010028203.1:0-25000 GCA_034096865.1 Theodoxus fluviatilis | reverse complement strand
AGTCGCATGGGAGTTGTATGAGTGTGCATGGAAGTTGTATGAGGGTCGCATGGGAGTTGTATGGGAGTTGTATGAGTGTGCATGGGAGTTGTATGAGAGTCGCATGGGAGTTTTATGGGAGTTGTATGAGTGTACGTGTGAGTTGTATGAGAGTCGCATGGGAGTTGTATGAGAGTGTGCATGGAAGTTGTATGAGGGTCGAATGGGAGTTGTATGGGAGTTGTATGAGTGTGCATGGGAGTTGTATGAGAGTCGCATGGGAGTTGTATGAGTGTGCATGGAAGTTGTATGAGGGTCGCATGGGAGTTGTATGGGAGTTGCATGAGTGTGCATGGGAGTTGTATGAGAGTCGCATGGGAGTTGTATGGGAGTTGTATGAGTGTACGTGTGAGTTGTATGAGAGTCGCATGGGAGTTGTATGAGAGTGTGCATGGAAGTTGTATGAGGGTCGAATGGGAATTGTATGAGAGTCGCATGGGAGTTGTATGGGAAGTTGTATGAGAGTTGTATGGGAGTTGTATGAGTGTACGTGGGAGTTGTATGAGAGTCGCATGGGAGCTGTAAAGGAGGCAGATAGGACGTGTATTGGAGTGTGCCGACTCCCAGGCTTTGGAAGTCACTCGCGTTTCCTAGCTGGACGTAGGTCAGTAATCCCTCGCCTGGCAGCGCTCTGGTGGCGAGCTGGGGACATGTTGTGGTCGGTGCGCTCCGCTGGTGGGCAAGGATATGGCAGTCTCAAGGCGCACTTGTCAGTCTCATTAATTAGTTAGCTCATGGGTGAGTGATCAACGTATTCACGCCGCTGTCGTTGGGTCGTAGGGCTATATTTACACACACGCGGTCATGTGAGTGACGGTGCCATTGTTAGTTTGCGGGGATTGTGCGCCTTAGTGGTTGAACAGTATGTTTGCGGTCTTTCCGTGTGGAAATGAGCTTGCTACGGTGTGCATTCAGGACAGCTGTGGAATTGTCTGCGAGGTTCTATGAATTGACGAGTGAATGTACGTCGCATGCACGAGTGAGCTTGTTTGTGTGTGTGTGTGTGTGTGTGTGTGTGTGTGTGTGTGTGTGTACATGTGTGTACGTGTGTGTGTGTGTGTGTACGTTTGTGTGTGTGTATGTGATATATATATATATATATATATATATATATATATATATAGAGAGAGAGAGAGAGAGAGAGAGAGAGAGAGAGTGAGAGAGAGAGAGAGAGAGAGTGAGAGAGAGAGAGAGAGACATGCTATCAAAATAGTATCTGCATTTACTACCTTGTCATATGCATTATTTATGATGATCACCCTCAGAATAAATTTCAGCTAGCTGTCAACGAATGTGTATGCCTATTTATTTTCCTTGGATTTTCTTATAGTTCCTTGTGCTCGAATGCTTGTGTCAGAACCCCCATGAAACATGCCTTTAAAAGAAAGAAATGAAAGACAACACATTAGACTTTTCTTCCATATCCACCCGTTATAAATGAGCTTGATTCAGTAACAAATATTGATTTTGCCTCTCTCTCTTTCCTTTCCCAGGCTGTCTGTGGTTCCGATGGGTGGTGACGTCACTGCCATGACCCGTAACCCGGCCTCAACCCGTTCCTCTTTGACTTCGGTGGGAGCGATGACGTCTCGGGAGAAAGCTGGAAAAGGGTGTCCTTGACTGCTGACCAGTCTGGTGGCATTGGTCACTGGGTGGTCAGCTCGGTACTGGGTGGTCAGCTCGGTACTGAGTGGTCGGACTACATGGCCGCCACCCCAGGCAAACTCCTCTCCTTTTCAGTGGTTATTCCCACCCTAACTCCCCTTGTAGATAAAACGCGATTCGCGAACACTGAATGGACAATATGAATTTCCACTCTGGTGTTTGAAAACACTATGCTACACCCAGGGCTGCCTCTACAAACATTGAATATCTTGGGGAGAAAAACATTTCTTCGTCGATTGTGGATAGAGGATACGGAATCCTGTTGATCGCTTTGGAAGCAGTCTTAGCACTTGGCAAGTTCTCATGCACTAACTGTTTTACGACCGGGGTCACGCTATCGCTGCTAAAGTGCACACCTCGATGTCGGCCAAGTAAAGTCTGATTTACAGGCTGAGTGCAAACGACGCCTCTTTTCCCGTCTCTTATCCACTGGCGTCAGGGTTCTTCAGTGATGTGTCAACTCTGAACAAGATTTGCAGCAGTCTCGAGAGTGGTCTTTCGAGGCTGACCTGTGTGAAGTACCGCCATTTCACTCAAGCGGGCAGGGTTACCTATAAGGCGTTAACACTGCTTGGATCACAGGCACACAATTAAAACGTACTCATCGGGCATTTACTAGATCAGTCGGGAAAGTGTCGTACGCTGTGTCATGAGGAACATAAAGGTGCCTGTGTTCAGTGAGCATTGCGACGACAGTCTTCTTCAGCAAATGTCAGACTTGGGACGAAACATTGAAAATCATTTATCAGAGTTCAGCATTGTGCAGTATTGACCAGAGTTCTCGCTTTTCTTTGCAAGAGAGCACAAAGTGTCATCGTTGCAGTTTCTCCGTGGAATGACATTCAGAATGCGAGAAATGCGGGACGAGCTTCAGTCAAGTGGATTCTGACGTGCGAAAATTACGCCTTGTTTGCACTGCAAGCGCGCGGCGTAGCACTCCGGAAAGAAAGGTTGTTTCTGTTTGAACAGTTGGTGTCAGAGGAGTTTATCCTCGTTGCGAGGCAAGTTTTACGTTCAGCTCTCGACAGGCACCTGGATGCAGTAAAATGCTAGGGTCTTTTTTCAAAGGCTCACACAGTGTGTTTACACATCGCCTTCCCCTTCCTGGCTGAGAATCAATTCCCTCCTGAATCTGCTGCTGGTATTGAGTTTCTGGTGACGAGAAATGCTGAGGCACTGCTGGATTCTACTACCGTTACCTTATTACCCAATGAATTCCGAAAGTGTTTGGTCTTTCTTTATCAACTGCATTTTTTAAAATCTGACGTAATCCTCACCTTGGAAAAGACAATAATAATGTTCGGGATTTTGGTTGAGGGACCAGAAATTGCAGCATTAATGTCAAATTGGTCCAGTTGAATCCGATTCCATTTACCCTGTTTACGTCAAGACATAAATCTTTCATACCTGACCTTTGACGAGTTTGTTGCTGAAACAGTTACAGCATCCCCCACCTTCACTCAATACACTTGATGCAGGCCAGACCTCTGATCGAAACTGAGGCCATAAGTCGTCTTTTATAAGGAAAGCTGATTCGCTAACGCTGGCAAAAAAGAACGTTCGTTTGGTTTTTCTTCTTGTGTATGAACCGCCTACCTGGGGGAGTACATACGGATACGGACGGCAGTGGTTTCAAAGCAGTCTTTAGTTTCAACCGTTGTAAAATGTGTTTTTCCCCGTGGTGCTTGGTGTGGAGGAGAAAACAAAGTGTGCTGTAAAATATGAGGCCGTGATTTCCGCATACAAAGCGCCTGGCATCGACAAGCATCGAGCTGAACATTCGCCCGTGTCTCGTATGCCCTGTCGTCCTTGGGCCTCGAGTTTATGCTGGAAGTTTCTTTGTCTAAGACGGTGACATGTAGATGCAATGTGCGGTCATTGACCTTCCGAAGGCCTCACCTCAGAGCCGCTGAAACATTATGCCATCTTTCTGTGCGTTCCGGATAACCACCGTATAAGGAGAAGTGGCAAGAAATAGTTTTAACCTTTACAGGGAAAGTTTACAACCACACCAAGCTTTTAGGAGAAGACGACAGTCTTACTGGAGGAGCCGGCGTTAAGAGCCCGAGGGTTTGCATGTCCTGTGCGTTTTTTTCAGGTTTGTTTCGAAGGAGAGATTCGCATGCGAATTCTTTTACGGTGAATGAGATGGTGTGCGTGCGTGACAGAAAACGTCACATGCGCGTATGAAGTAGTGGAAAGTGGAGCTCTTGCCTGACTTCGCTCCATACGAACCCTAACCACATTTCATCCGCGCCAAAATGCACATGGAATCCCCAGTATGACGTCATGCTGCGATGCAAGGAAGCTATCAGTTGATGAACTCCTGGACTACGCCATTGTAATACAGAAGCATCCGCCCGAACCGGTTCGGCTGTTTACCCCGACTTGTGAACAGTGAAGTCAGAAACGCGGTGGAACATTTTAAAACCCCTTCTCTGAGATGGCTATGGCCACTGCGAGACAAGCGAATCGGAAGCTGTCTCGTATACGTCTCCGCCCGTTCCTTGCAGAGAGAAAGGCCCAGGGACTTTTACGACTCATGTGAACCTCCGATTGTGGATAAGGCACTCTGCAAGAGACGCTTAGGCCTACGGTGGCGGGTGTGCCCCACTCCTGCGTTCTGTCACAGGCGCTCTGTCACGTGTGGCGACTGCCATTTGGATGTGTCATTCTTTTTTTATGACGACGGGAGAGTTTTCGATCAGGATTTTCCAGACTTGCGTCCATGTTTGTTTCAAACGGGACGTGCAATTTCATGACAGATTTTGTGTCTCGGGGAACCCGAAAAGAAAAGCACTGTGTAGAGTCTTGTCGGCATTCTACTTCGCTGAGGGTTATGGCATTGTTGGGTAAAAACGACGCTCGCACCAATCTGAACAGCGAGAAAAATTCACAGGAAGCGAGTGTTTTCCGAATCAGCGTTGTAAACACAAACTACCTATGACTCGTGTAAGTCTCAAATGACTGGGTGCTAAAACAGCAGCAATGGAGATCGCCAGAGACACGGGCGCGAACAAATCTAAGGATTCAGGAGTTACGTCCCCTGAATCGCCCTTTCCGTCTTCGTCCCCACTTTCTTCGTCCTCCTGCCTCTCTCCATCGTCATGTTCCTCTCCATCCTCCGACTTCCCCTCACCCTCCGGACCGACGAATCCGTCCGTCCTGACGCAGAGTTCCTCGTCTTCATCGTCCCCGTCATCGTCGGTCAGAGGTGTGGCTGCTCGCTCCAGTTCGTCCACCCTGATTCCGTCCCTTATGTCGTCCTCCTCTCCCTCCCACTCCAGAGCTTTCCTGAATAAACCAGTCAGTGCTCAGGTCAGAGAGAGACGGAACTCTGCCTCCAGGTCTAAGATTCCCACTCCAAAATTGAAAGCTCCCGTCAAGTTTCCGAGACAGGACGTGTCCTCAGGTTCAGGAGAAAGTATCATTGAAGAGAAAAGCCTGCAAAGTGACACAAGTACGAATGAAACCAAAGAAGAGGAAAGAAGCACATTTCGTGAAGTGCAGGATTGTGAAAGGCAAGACGAGATTAACTTGGAATCTGGAACAACAGTCTTTGACAAAACTGACCCGAACTCTATATCATTGCCAGATGAAGCAGATTCTCATGGTTCTACTCTGTCGAGCCAAAAAACAAAGCAAAGACCAAAGAGCGCATCGTCGCTGTTGGCTGTCGAGTCTAGCTGGAACTCTCGCGGTCTGCTTCCAATTGCGATCGACGACGACATGCGTGTTAGGTCATTTTCCGGCAGCTGTGTCGAGCTGCGATCTCATGCGAGTGACCTGCACTCACACAGCGGGAGCAGAAAAATTTCCGCTCCCGAGCGATACGGCCCGGGGCAGAGGGGCGAGTCCCCGGACTCGGGCGCTTCTCTAGAGAAGGGGCTCCTGGCGCCTGGACACTCGCTGGAGAGGTCCCAATCCACCCAGAGCTTGTTTGAACTCGGGGACTCCAACAAAGCGGTCCCGCGGGCTCAGGACGCGTCTACTGGCAGGGAAAAGAAGGGCCTGATGAAGAGTCTGAGCGTCTTGCAGTTTTTCTCAGGGAAGCCAGCCGAGGAGAAGCGGCAGCAGGAGGAGCGAAGTCTGAGCAGGAGGAGCCCGCGCTCCCCGAGAGACGTCATCAAAGCGAAGCTCAGCTTGGGATTCAGCTTCGCCAGGAGCAAAAGCTCCAACCAGATTTCCCCCTCTCTAGTCATCAAGGACGTTTCAAAGAGTGCGGATTGTGGCGGTGCCAAGTCTGGAAGCGAGAGGCATCCTGGTGTTGTAGCTCGAGACGACCTGGATTCAAGCACCGCGAGAGACGATGCCTTTGTGTCTAGAAGCGTCGACTGCAGTCCCGTGAATGCCTCTCGCTACAGCCCCAGCATTGGCGATGAAACTTTTTCCCTCGTTCCAAGTGTGCTGGTTTCTCCCTGTGACGATGTGGTGAAAGCTAGGACCGGTTCTCTCGGTCCTCCAACTGAGAATGTGAGCGATAGACCACCGCTGTCGAAGAGCCGAAGTGAAATGAAATTACCACTTACACCGGAATCCGAGCTGCCAGAACCAGGGAAAGAAATTCGTAAGGAGCGTTCTAGTCACAGAGAGAAAAACAAAGTCCTGAAAAGCAAGAGTTCGCACCAACTAATCTCACAGTTTGACGACTCCACGAAAGACAGATCAGACACTGTAGGAGACCTTGAAGCTTCTGGTCTCAGCGACGAACTGAAAATCATGCGAAAAATCGAGCAGGAGAGCGAAGCGGTGCAGAAGCTGAGGGAGGCGTTGTACGAGAAAACAAAGAAACTGGCCCAGGTGAAGGCCAGGCAGCACAGGCACTCCAGGGGCAGGAAGGGGAGAGGCCACCGCGACAACCAACCGGGCAAGTCGAAGAGCGACCCCCTGGCGACGGAGTCCCGGGCGGACGTGGACGTGACGCGATCCTACGATGAAACTCGGAGACGGGACTCGGTGGATGTCTCGGTGGATGTCTCGGCATGGAGACGCGAGGTCAGCCAGAGCAGCGACTTCCATGAGGTCCGTGCCTGCTCCTGCAGCGATGACAACGACGACACAGGGAAGGACGTCAGAGAGCAGTTGCCTCTCCTGGAGCCTCCGCGTCTCGTCCGAGCCAGATCGTGCGAGCAGCTGTCGGAGTCCACAAGGAGGCTCCAGAAAATTCTTGCCTCCACCAAAGACTGTGTTTCGTCCAGGCGACATGGTGAGAAGCACAGAGAAAGGCACGATGTCCCCGAGCCCAGCCAGGAAAGTTTTGGATCGCCTAGTCATTCGCGTTCTAGATCCAAAGTCGGCGACAGCTCACTCAACAACGACCGATGTGAAAAAGTCCTTGCTGGTAACCTGATGTCTGATTGCCTGAGAGTCTATCCTGACAAACCCTTCTCCAGACCCAGGGATGAGGGATCTCACCACCGACAGCACTCTGCACCGTCGTTGTCTTCTAGTCGCTCGGACTTTGATTGGCCATCCAAGTCAGGCAGCTCGTCTGTTTTCTCTAATCAACCCAGCGATATCGGTCACTCCGTCCAGTCAGAGACTGCCATCCAACCCATCCTCAAATCACCCCGTGAACCTCCCGTCCAGGTAGAAAGTTTTTCATCGCCTTCCGTTCAGTCCTCGAAAGCGAGCAATAGTAGCACCAAAGAAGAAACCCGAAGCCATGACAGTGACTCTCTAAGCCTTCACTTGAACGTGCAAGGACTTGTGTCGAGCGACAGACCAAAGGAAGATGCACCAGATCCCCATTTGAAAGACCGAAGAGACTTGAGAGTGGGTGGAGAAGATAAATCCGACTCAGTCTCGAGAGTGTTTGAGTCGAAAAGCCAGAAAGGACAGGACGATGCAGGAATTCCACCATCGGGCAGCAAGAAGAAATCCTCATCCAGGGTGGACACGCTGCTAAACAACGATCTGTTCAAGAAGCATCTGGGCACTAGAGCAGAGGAACTGAGGAAACGAGCCCACGTGACGAGGAGGCTCACTCTGAAGAAATCCCTCTCAAACCTCGACCTTTCCATGAGCTTCGATCCGTCCGCCTTTGCCCCAAACCCGAAGGAGAAGCAGTTTGCGGGTGACATATTCAAAGAGGTGAAGTCCAGACTCGAGAAGCCACAACCCGAAGATCTTCCCTCACCCGAAACGGAGGTCAAGGATATCGGAGTTAGAGACAATCGGGACTCGATTAGCAGCAAGCACACTCGTAGGAACTCCCTTTCATGCGACGACCCTTGCTACGAACTGCTACAGCACAGGTTCAGCAAGCCGGACTCTGACTTTGACAGCCCAAGGGAGGTATCAGAGTCGAGCGAGGCAGCCCCATCTGCGGGAGAGAAAAGCGGACTTCAGAGAAGGCACCAACGTCGAAGGCGCGTCCACATTCCGAGCTTTCACGAGTTCCAGAAACAGCGCCAGGGATTCATCAGACGGCCATCCTCGGGATCACAGAGCTCCGACTCGGACGAAGTAGACCTGGATATTTCTGAAAGTGATGACGTCTTTGGGCGTCCCCTGGACACCATCACCGAGATCGAGGGGGAGCCCGATAGACAGAGCGCCACGCCAGTGCCCCCCTTGTACCTGGGCGACACCGGCGCCTTCAGCGTGTCCGCCACGTCGTCATTTGAGGACCCCAGGCTTACCGATGTAGAGGAGATATACCCGGCCATGGAAGATAACTCTTGCGACCTTCGCGGCACGGAGACACAAGCTACCCTCGTCGTCAGTGATGAGGTGAGACGCTCTTTGGTTTCGGAATGCTTTTCCTGGTTACCTCCCTTGCTTGTGGTTTTCTTGCGTTATTGTAATAATCGTCCCAAGGTGACTTTTTGTGTGTAACAATTGTAAATTACGTCTGCACATGTGCTTGTAAAAATTATATATATATATATATATATATATTTCCCTCTCTCCCTCCCCCCCCCTCTCTCTCTCGCTCTCCCTCTCTCTCTCTCTCTCTCTCTCTCTCTCTCTCTCTCTCTCTCTCTCTCTCTCTCTCTCTCTCTCTCTCTCTCTCTCTCTCTCTCTCTCTCTCCTCCATCCCCCCATCTTTCTCTCTCCCTCCCTCCCTCTCCCTCCCTCTCTCTCCGTCTCTCCCCCTCCCTCCCTCCCTCTCCCTCCCTCCCTCTCCCTCCCTCCCTCTCCCTCCCTCCCTCTCCCTCCCTCCCCTCCCGCATCTCTCTCTCTCTCTCTCTCTCTCTCTCTCTCTCTCTCTCTCTATTTCTCTCTCTCTCTATCTCTCTCTCACTCTCTTTCAGTCTGTCTGTCTGTCTGTCTTCTTGTCTGCCTGCCTCCCCCTACCCCTCTCTCTCTCTCTCTTCTGCCTGAAGGCCTGAACGCCTGCCTGAATAGGCCTACTTTCCCGCTTTTCGTTTCCTCATATTTCCTGCTTGTTGTACGGGCGTGGCAATGGCAAATGACATTTTTGCAACCCACGTATTGCGTGTAGGCCTACTATGCTTCCAAGAGTCCTGTCACGTTTTTGCCAGCCCTCTGTTTTTGTATATTGCAAAGCTGTCAAGATTACTTCCATGAATTTCATAATACATTTGCGCCCACTGCTGAACTTTTACACGCAATGTCTTGCTTTAGTATCTGACTTGCGATGCTAGAAGCCTGACGTTTAATTTCCTGGCTTAAGAATGTGGGTTTTTTCACCGGAGGATGCACGCAACATGCGGGGTTGACTGCAACGTTGACTCAGTCAAATGACAAGGCCTGCTGGACATTTGACAGAGGTGGTGTTAGTTTGATAGATGTCGTGTGATTAGTTATGCTGGAAGAAGCATTTCGAAGGACTTTATCCAGACATTTATACAGCTCGATTCCAGTAATATTGCAATAAACATCAAAGGTGTACAAACCGAGAGAGAGAGGGAGGGAGAGAGAGAGAGCGAGAGAGAGAGAGAGAGAGAGAGAGAGAGAGAGAGAGAGAGAGAGAGAGAGAGAGAGAGAGAGAGAGCGAGAGAAAGAGAACAAACAACGAACAAATGGTTTATTGGGGGGGGGCCTCCGGCCCATTACAAATGACAGTAATAGCACAAAGTCTGAAGCAATCTTACCATTTCCCAGGCTACTATTGGACAACGGTGACAATTGTAGCTTGTAATCCATATCATCAATTATCAGTACATTCTAATGTTCACAAATGTCTATATAACTGTTTAACAATGGCAATCATTCTGATCGTCTACGAAACGCCTAATACAGATATATTGCCATACTTCTTGTGGCACAAACATCGTTAATTGAGAAAATGTTTGTCACAGGTTCTTCAGCATCATGCTCTATAATTGGTAGTATGTATTTCATGTGTAGGTCATAAGTAGCTGGACAGTGAAATAGAAAATTGATTTCTTCTTCTTCTTTTTCCAGAGAGAGAGAGAGAGAGAGAGAGAGAGAGAGAGAGAGAGAGAGAGAGAGAGAGAGAGAGAGAACTGAATTGAAC
The DNA here is from genome assembly GCA_034096865.1 of Theodoxus fluviatilis. Taxonomy (NCBI): domain Eukaryota; kingdom Metazoa; phylum Mollusca; class Gastropoda; order Cycloneritida; family Neritidae; genus Theodoxus; species Theodoxus fluviatilis. The sequence continues at coordinate 14,847 of JAWQFJ010028203.1, read as the reverse complement.
TGAACTGGTTTGTTAGGCCGACAGCCCATACAGAGCTTGTTGTTGATAGAGAGAGAGAGAGAAAGAGAGAGAGAGAGAGAGAGAGAGAGAGAGAGAGAGAGAGAGAGAGGGGGGGGGAGGAGAGAGGGAGGGACGGACAGAGGGACGAAGGGAGGGACGGACAGAGGGACGGGCAGGCAGGCAGGCAGGTAGGCAGACCAGACCAGACCAGACCAGACCAGACCGACCAGACCGACCAGACCGACCGACCAGACCGATCGACCAGACCGACCGACCGACCAGACAAACAGACTGACCATTAGACCAGACAGACCAGACAGACAGACCGACCGTCAGACCAGACAGACCAGACAGACCAGACAGACCAGACAGACTGACAGACTGACAGACAGACTGACAGACAGACAGACTGACAGACAGACTGAAAGACTGACAGACAGACTGACAGACAGACAGACTGATAGACTGACAGACTGACAGACAGACAGACAGACAGACAGACAGACTGACAGACAGACAGGGTGACATGGTTGTGGATGAGGAGGTGCGCGGAGCAGGATCAAGGCTGAGGAGGAGGAAGACGATAGAAAGTGAGAACAGCAATATATGTTACAAAATTGCAATTAAACCTGTTACACGACAAAAACATTATGCCCTGACGTGTCATATAATGTCATGTCATGTTTTTTTGTAGCTTACGAAAATCTTGTATGGGCAGCTAACACCGAGGTCGGTACTGGGGATGAAGAGTGGGTGATGAAGAGTGGGTGATGAAGAGTGGGTGATGAAGAGTGGGGGATGAAGGGTGAGGGATGAAGAATGGGGGATGAAGGGTGAGGGATGAAGAGTGGGTGATGAAGAGTGGGTGATGAAGAGTGGGTGATGAAGAGTGGGTGATGAAGAGTGGGGGTTGAAGAGTGGGGGATGAAGAGTGGGGGGATGAAGAGTGGGGGATGAAGAGTGGGGGATGAAGAGTGGGGGTTGAAGAGTGGGGGATGAAGAGTGGGGGATGAAGAGTGGGGGATGAAGAGTGGGAGATGAAGGGTGGGGGATGAAGAGTGGGGGATGAAGAGTGGGGGGATGAAGAGTGGGGGATGAAGGGTGGGGGATGAAGAGTGGGGGATGAAGGGTGGGGGATGAAGAGTGAGGGATGAAGGGTGGGGCATGTGTTGGGGGATGATGAGTTGGCAACGACAGGTTGGGATTAAAGGGTGGAGATGAAGGATGGGGGATAAAGTCGGGGTGGGTGGGTGAAGGATGGGTGGGTGGATTGACGGGTGACGATCTGGAGGGGTTGTCTTGAAGCAAATAGGCGTGAGGCCACTATCCTTGATGGCCCCCCACTCCCACCCCCCTTCCAGCAGATTGCTCTGTCGTTACCATGATAGCTGGCGGTTGTAGCACAATCTGATGTGTTGAGTAAATGTGACAGATACCAGTCAGTTGATAACGTTAGCCTACTGCGGAAAGTACTTGTAAAGAGAAGATCGCTTCACGTGGGAGTGGTCCATCAGCCTGTGCAGAATTTACGTCGTCGAAAACCATTTAGCATATTGCGTCTTTGAAGAATGGAGGCGATCTAGTGATTTGGGCCCAGTTGGGAGAGGCAGTTGAATACCCAGGCTGTGCACGAGTTCTTGACAAATGCGAGCAGGGTAAGGAACTCGTATAAGGAAAGCGATTATGGCACGCAGAGATAACAAGAGTTTGACATGTAAGGGAGGCAACTGAGATGATATCTGCCACTGCGTCAAGGAAGAAGGTTACACCAGAAGCAGTTGTGCCAGGGGCTTCACCCACAGTACTAAGTCTTCTGACGACAGAAAGGCTAAAGGAGCGCCATTATCAGTGATCACTGCACTTCACTCGGTTTGATCGTTGCTGTTCGTACTGGTACGCATAAGACTTCGCCCATCCACTACGCCGCAAGTTCTTCACCAGACTGAGCAGACGGAGTAGAAGGTTTAGACAGCCTGCGATGAAAACAGTGCAGTTTTAAAAACATGTCATTACAAGATTGTGAAAGCCTCTCTTGATATATATTTTTAGAAAGTGTGTGGTTTTTGAGTTTATGATCAGCATGTGCATCTCCTCTCATGGATGAATGAAATGTCTTTGTATAGTATTGTAAAACCCAGTGGAACCCGCTGATTCAATCTCACGCGAATACACCTTCCTCCCTGACCTCTACAAAGGAAGCCTCCAGACAGATTCCCCTGTGGGTTCGGGGTAAGAATTGACCCACCGTGTCTCCCTACGCGATTCGTAAGAGGCGAATAACTATGGACATCGTGAATTGATTTGCGTTAACTCTAAACTGTTCGACTGATTTTTGTGCTTAATGGCCTTACATAGCCTAAAAGGGCTGATAGGCCGTAAAATACCATTTTATCCATTCATCCCTCCTCGACAGAAAACGTGGGTTGGGGTGGGTGGGAGAGGGGTGGGGGAATGGGAGAGGGGTGGGAAACCAAGAACATCCTTTACGAGCAACGGCACATTTTCATTCGTTATCAGTTTATTCCTAAACCAAAGCCCTTCATATGACACACGGAGTCAGAATGCCAGGATAGCAGGATAGCGAGGCACGCTTCCCTCAGTGTGAAATCCTAACTTATCGGAGCCATTTGCGCATGCACCACAACTAGAAGCTCAACCAGAGGTGATCCCCAAAGGCAACACAAAATCATTGAAGGACGATGCAGAGGTTTTAATCATTATTTAGATGGGGATTATGTTTGCTTGACTCGAGTCGATCAGACACAAATGCAAACACCATTTACAAAGACGTTGGACTGATAATGGTCTATGGTTACTCCTCTGCGTGAAGATATAATACGCATTTTAGGATATTGCGGACTTTGTTTCCAGATAATGTAGCACTAAATCGCAGTCCACCTATTGGTTCGGGGTAAGAATTGACCAGCCGCGTCTCCCTACGCGATTCGTAAGAGGCGAATAGATTGGCGTTTACTCTATACTGTTCTAGTGATTTTCGTGCTCAATGGCCTTACATAGCCTTCAAAGGCTGATAGGCCGTTAAACACTGTTCATCCTTCCATCCATTCATCCACTAAATCGCAGAATACAGTCCTCCTGTTGTTAGTATCGATGTTGTAGTGGTAGTAGTAGTGGTGGTGGTAGTAGTAGTAGTAGTGGTAGTAGTAGTAGTAGTAGTAGTAGTAGTAGTAGTAGTAGTAGTAGTAGTAGTAGTAGTGGTAGTAGTGGTAGTACTGGTGGTTGTGGTAGTGGTAATAGTAGTAGTGGTGGTGGTAGTGGTGGTGGTAGTGGTGGTGGTAGTGGTGGTGGTGGTAGTGGTAGTGGTAGTATTAGTGGTAGTAGTAGTAGTGTTAATAGTAGTGGTGGTTGTAGTAGTGGAAATAGTAGTAGTGGTAGTGGTAATAGTAGTAGTGGTAGTGGTAATAGTAGTGGTGGCAGCGGTAGTAGCAGTAGTAGTGGCAGCAGCAGTGGGGCTAGCAATACCAGCATCAGAAGCAGCCGCCACCGCCGCATCAGCAGTAGTAGTTGCTGCTGCTCCTGCTGCTGATTCTGTTGATGATGCTATCGCTTTGTTACTTGTTCAAGGTGATGGTGGCGTTTCACTGGGGTTCATCCACCCAAACACCTATGCTTTTCATCCACACGTGGAGAGAGAGAGAGAGAGAGAGAGAGAGAGAGAGAGAGAGAGAGAGCGAGCTACAAAAAGATTTAAAATTAGGAGGTTGGATGCTCCCACCAGAAAAATCCCATTGCAAAGCATGTACGAATGGCAAAATAATCAGCAGTGAAGAGTGACGGAAAAGGTGTGAAAAGGTGGAAGAGATAGAGAGAGAGAGAGAGAGAGAGAGAGAGAGAGAGAGAGAGAGAGAGAGAGAGGCAAAAAGGCAGAGAGAGAGAGAGAGAGGCAAAAAGGCAGAGAGAGAGAGAGAGAGAGAGAGAGAGAGAGAGAGAGAGAGAGAGAGAGAGAGAGAGAGAGAGAGAGAGAGAGAGGGAGTTACAAAAAGATTTAGAATTAGGAGGTTGGATGCTGCCACCAGAAAAATCCCATTGCAAAGCATGTACGAATGGCAAAACAATCAGCAGTGAAGAGGTACACGAGCCTGAGGCAGCACACTCATGTCTTGACTGGCCTTTGCAGGAGAGGGACACACCCGTAAAGCCTGTTGAAGAGCCTGCACACTCATGTCTTGACTGGCCTTTGCAGGAGAGGGACGCACCCGTAAAGCCTGTTGAAGAGCCTTCACACTCATGTCTTGACTGGCCTTTGCAGGAGAGGGACGCACCCGTAAAGCCTGTTGAAGAGCCTGCACAGCGCATTACCTACAAGAAGAAGAGGAGCAAAATAGAGGAGCTGGAAGACCCGGTAAGAGCTTTGTGATTTTTCCATTTGACACAAGGACTTCCTATGCCAGGACCTGGTACTGAACACGTGTTTTAGTGTCTTGGAAAGGGAAGAGCAAGCCCGCTCAAGTCTTCGAGGTTATTTTTCCATCTTTTTCGCTGCCTGCCTTTCCTTCTTCTACCCGGCACAGTGCCCTTGCAGGGCGGTCTTCGCACGGCCAGGTGATTTGGTGACATAACAATATCACCGCAACATGCGTTTCTTGACTGTTGTCAGGAAGTCCTCGGATGAATCGAGCCCGTTGCTTTCTTCGTTCTTCATTAGAACTCACAGGCAGATAGCGCGAGAAGAAACTGGAGCATTCAGCGTAGACTTAATTCAAAGGGTACACGAACCGAGGTAACGTTGCAGATGATAGCTTTTGTGACATTTGGGTCCTGCAGTATTTAGACTCACCCAATACTCTGGCCCTGACTGCGTAATACCGTCTTAGGTCACGTCTACGGTTCGTAGTTTTACCTCCGCCAAACAGGTTAGGTGTTAACCTCGGTTGGTTCGTTCGTTCGTTAGTTATTTATTCGGCAAAATAACTCAAACAGTTTACGACGAATTTTTATGAAATGTAATGAAAGGGCAGAGTTTCCCCCATGAACAATCCATTAAAATTAGGAGGTTATCTGTTTTTTCATTTTGGAATTATAACCAAAAGTCCTTTTAATACTCATCGCGAAGGTGACGACGTCAAAATATTCATGGCGCCGGCGTATGCGTTTCGCCTTTTCTCCAGCAGATGCTTCAATGAAGTAAACTATGCAGGTCATGGAGGTCATCTTCAATAAAGTAAACTACACAGGTCATGGAGGTCATGGAAGAAAAATTGTGGCGACCTTGACGAAGGTTTGCGCTCTCAGAGTGCTGTCTAAGCCTTAGTTTTCTTTGCTGCTCTGCCAGAATCCGACTCAGAGTGCTGTCTAAGCCTTAGTTTTCTTTGCTGCTCTGCCTGAATCAGAGTGCTCTCTAAGCCTTAGTTTTCTTTGCTGCACTGCCTGAATCCGACTCAGAGTGCTCTCTAAGCCTTAGTTTTCTTTGCTGCACTGCCAGAATCCGACTCAGAGTGCTCTCTAAGCCTTAGTTTTCTTTGCTGCTCTGCCAGAATCCGACTCAGAGTGCTCTCTAAGCCTTAGTTTTCTTTGCTGCTCTGCCAGAATCCGACTCAGAGTGCTCTCTAAGCCTTAGTTTTCTTTGCTGCTCTGCCAGAATCCGACTCAGAGTGCTCTCTAAGCTATAGTTTTCTTTGCTGCACTGCCTGAATCCGACTCAGAGTGCTCTCTAAGCCTTAGTTTTCTTTGCTGCTCTGCCAGAATCCGACTCAGAGTGCTCTCTAAGCCTTAGTTTTCTTTGCTGCTCTGCCAGAATCCGACTCAGAGTGCTCTCTAAGCCTTAGTTTTCTTTGCTGCACTGCCAGAATCCGACTCAGAGTGCTCTCTAAGCTTTAGTTTTCTTTGCTGCTCTGCCAGAATCCGACTCAGAGTGCTCTCTAAGCCTTAGTTTTCTTTGCTGCACTGCCAGAGTGCTCTCTAAGCCTTAGTTTTCTTTGCTGCACTGCCAGAGTGCTCTCTAAGCCTTAGTTTTCTTTGCTGCACTGTCAGAATCCGAGTCAGAGTGCTCTCTAAGCTATAGTTTTCTTTGCTGCTCTGCCAGAATCCGACTCAGAGTGCTCTCTAAGCTATAGTTTTCTTTGCTGCACTGCCAGAATCCGACTCAGAGTGCTCTCTAAGCCTTAGTTTTCTTTGCTGCACTGCCAGAATCCGACTAAGAGTGCTCTCTAAGCTATAGTTTTCTTTGCTGCTCTGCCAGAATCCGACTCAGAGTGCTCTCTAAGCTATAGTTTTCTTTGCTGCACTGCCAGAGTGCTCTCTAAGCTATAGTTTTCTTTGCTGCTCTGCCAGAATCCGAGTCAGAGTGCTCTCTAAGCCTTAGTTTTCTTTGCTGCACTGCCTGAATCAGAGTGCTCTCTAAGCCTTAGTTTTCTTTGCTGCACTGCCTGAATCAGAGTGCTCTCTAAGCCTTAGTTTTCTTTGCTGCACTGCCTGAATCAGAGTGCTCTCTAAGCCTTAGTTTTCTTTGCTGCACTGCCTGAATCAGAGTGCTCTCTAAGCCTTAGTTTTCTTTGCTGCACTGCCTGAATCAGAGTGCTCTCTAAGCTATAGTTTTCTTTGCTGCTCTGCCAGAATCCGACTCAGAGTGCTCTCTAAGCTTCAGTTTTCTTTGCTGCACTGCCAGAATCCGACTCAGAGTGCTCTCTAAGCTATAGTTTTCTTTGCTGCTCTGCCAGAATCCGAGTCAGAGTGCTCTCTAAGCCTTAGTTTTCTTTGCTGCACTGCCTGAATCAGAGTGCTCTCTAAGCCTTAGTTTTCTTTGCTGCACTGCCTGAATCAGAGTGCTCTCTAAGCCTTAGTTTTCTTTGATGCACTGCCAGAATCCGAATCTCTAAGCCTTAGTTTTCTTTGCTGCTCTGCCAGAATCCGACTCAGAGTGCTCTCTAAGCCTTAGTTTTCTTTGCTGCACTGCCTGAATCAGAGTGCTCTCTAAGTTTTAGTTTTCTTTGCTGCACTGCCAGAATCCGACTCAGAGTGCTCTCTAAGCCTTAGTTTTCTTTGCTGCTCTGCCTGAATCAGAGTGCTCTCTAAGTTTTAGTTTTCTTTGCTGCACTGCCAGAATCCGACTCAGAGTGCTCTCTAAGCCTTAGTTTTCTTTGCTGCACTGCCAGAATCCGACTCAGAGTGCTGTCTAAGCCTTAGTTTTCTTTGCTGCACTGCCAGAATCCGACTCAGTGCTCTCTAAGCCTTAGTTTTCTTTGCTGCTCTGCCAGAATCAGAGTGCTCTCTAAGCCTTAGTTTTCTTTGCTGTAAAGCCTGAATCCGACTCAGAGTGCTCTCTAAGCCTTAGTTTTCTTTGCTGCACTGCCAGAATCCGACTCAGAGTGCTCTCTAAGCCTTAGTTTTCTTTGCTGCACTGCCAGAATCCGACTCAGAGTGCTCTCTAAGCCTTAGTTTTCTTTGCTGCACTGCCAGAATCCGACTCAGAGTGCTCTCTAAGCCTTAGTTTTCTTTGCTGCTCTGCCAGAATCCGACTCAGTGCTCTCTAAGCCTTAGTTTTCTTTGCTGCTCTGCCAGAATCAGAGTGCTCTCTAAGCCTTAGTTTTCTTTGCTGTAAAGCCTGAATCCGACTCAGAGTGCTCTCTAAGCTATAGTTTTCTTTGCTGCTCTGCCAGAATCCGACTCAGAGTGCTCTCTAAGCTATAGTTTTCTTTGCTGCTCTGCCAGAATCCGACTCAGAGTGCTCTCTAAGCCTTAGTTTTCTTTGCTGCTCTGCCAGAATCAGAGTGCTCTCTAAGCCTTAGTTTTCTTTGCTGCACTGCCAGAATCCGACTCAGAGTGCTCTCTAAGCCTTAGTTTTCTTTGCTGCTCTGCCAGAATCCGACTCAGAGTGCTCTCTAAGCTATAGTTTTCTTTGCTGCTCTGCCAGAATCCGAGTCAGAGTGCTCTCTAAGCCTTAGTTTTCTTTGCTGCTCTGCCAGAATCCGACTCAGAGTGCTCTCTAAGCCTTAGTTTTCTTTGCTGCTCTGCCTGAATCCGACTCAGAGTGCTCTCTAAGCCTTAGTTTTCTTTGCTGCTCTGCCAGAATCCGACTCCCAGTGCTCTCTAAGCCTTAGTTTTCTTTGCTGCAAAGCCAGAATCCGACTCAGAGTGCTCTCTAAGCCTTAGTTTTCTTTGCTGCTCTGCCTGAATCCGACTCAGAGTGCTCTCTAAGCTATAGTTTTCTTTGCTGCACTGCCAGAATCCGAGTCAGAGTGCTCTCTAAGCCTTAGTTTTCTTTGCTGCTCTGCCAGAATCCGACTCAGAGTGCTCTCTAAGCCTTAGTTTTCTTTGCTGCTCTGCCAGAATCCGACTCAGAGTGCTCTCTAAGCCTTAGTTTTCTTTGCTGCACTGCCAGAATCCGACTCAGAGTGCCCTCTAAGCCTTAGTTTTCTTTGCTGCAAAGCCAGAATCCGACTCAGAGTGCTCTCTAAGCCTTAGTTTTCTTTGCTGCACTGCCAGAATCCGACTCAGTGCTCTCTAAGCCTTAGTTTTCTTTGCTGCTCTGCCAGAATCCGACTCAGAGTGCTCTCTAAGCCTTAGTTTTCTTTGCTGCTCTGCCAGAATCCGACTCAGAGTGCTCTCTAAGCTATAGTTTTCTTTGCTGCTCTGCCAGAATCCGACTCAGAGTGCTCTCTAAGCTATAGTTTTCTTTGCTGCTCTGCCAGAATCCGACTCAGAGTGCTCTCTAAGCCTTAGTTTTCTTTGCTGCACTGCCAGAATCCGACTCAGAGTGCTCTCTAAGCTATAGTTTTCTTTGCTGCTCTGCCGGAATCCGACTCAGAGTGCTCTCTAAGCTTCAGTTTTCTTTGCTGCTCTGCCAGAATCCGACTCAGAGTGCTCTCTAAGCTATAGTTTTCTTTGCTGCACTGCCTGAATCCGACTCAGAGTGCTCTCTAAGCCTTAGTTTTCTTTGCTGCTCTGCCAGAATCCGACTCAGAGTGCTCTCTAAGCTATAGTTTTCTTTGCTGCACTGCCAGAATCCGACTCAGAGTGCTCTCTAAGCTATAGTTTTCTTTGCTGCTCTGCCGGAATCCGACTCAGAGTGCTCTCTAAGCTTCAGTTTTCTTTGCTGCTCTGCCAGAATCCGACTCAGTGCTCTCTAAGCTATAGTTTTCTTTGCTGCTCTGCCAGAATCCGACTCAGAGTGCTCTCTAAGCTATAGTTTTCTTTGCTGCACTGCCAGAATCCGAGTCAGAGTGCTGTCTAAGCTATAGTTTTCTTTGCTGCAAAGCCAGAATCCGACTCAGAGTGCTCTCTAAGCCTTAGTTTTCTTTGCTGCTCTGCCAGAATCCGACTCAGAGTGCTCTCTAAGCCTTAGTTTTCTTAGCTGCTCTGCCAGAATCCGACTCAGAGTGCTCTCTAAGCCTTAGTTTTCTTTGCTGCTCTGCCAGAATCAGAGTGCTCTCTAAGCCTTAGTTTTCTTTGCTGCTCTGCCAGAATCCGACTCAGAGTGCTCTCTAAGCCTTAGTTTTCTTTGCTGCTCTGCCAGAATCAGAGTGCTCTCTAAGCCTTAGTTTTCTTTGCTGCTCTGCCAGAATCCGACTCAGAGTGCTCTCTAAGCCTTAGTTTTCTTTGCTGCTCTGCCTGAATCCGACTCAGAGTGCTCTCTAAGCCTTAGTTTTCTTTGCTGCTCTGCCTGAATCCGACTCAGAGTGCTCTCTAAGCCTTAGTTTTCTTTGCTGCACTGCCAGAATCCGACTCAGTGCTCTCTAAGCCTCAGTTTTCTTTGCTGCCCTGCCAGAATCCGACTCAGAGTGCTCTCTAAGCTTTAGTTTTCTTTGCTGCACTGCCAGAATCCGACTCAGAGTGCTCTCTAAGCTATAGTTTTCTTTGCTGCACTGCCAGAATCCGACTCAGAGTGCTCTCTAAGCTATAGTTTTCTTTGCTGCACTGCCAGAATCCGACTCAGAGTGCTCTCTAAGCTATAGTTTTCTTTGATGCACTGCCAGAATCCGACTAAGAAATCGGGTACATTCGACAGGGGTCTTCGTGTCTTTTGAATATGCAGTCTTCGTCCTACTGGCAGTTGCTGCGAATAAATGTGTCCCGTCCATCCAGAGTCGATTGGCTACTTTGTGTGAACTGAGATTCGGCCGAATATTCATCCAAGGGGGAAACTTGAGCGATTTTGAGATAGAACTCGATCCAGAAAGATGAATCATTCCTACGTGTACACCGAGAGTTTCAGATTTCAAATTTACCGCTTGTCGATGAATTTTGTTTATGTCTTTCGATAAGCACTGCAATTTCAGCGAGGAAAAAAACTTCGTCTGACTGCATTGCACCCTACCTCATCATCACATCACTTCTGTCGTACTTGCGAACAGATCGGTCACGTGGTGGGTATGGTAACACGCTGCGGGCACTCACCTAAGTATGTACCTTATTTTCATTGGCCGTTGAAGGATAAAAGAATTATCACTGAGCCGAATTAATATCATTGATGCATCGTGATTACATGTAGGGGATTGCTTTGCAAGATGCAGCTCAGACTTGAAAAGCCATTTTCTGGGAAATGTCCGTTTTGGTAATATAGTGTTCAAATTGTCACAACTCGGCAGCCTATGCATATATCATAACAAGTATGAAATCATTTTGAAGGGCGTTTAATATACCTTGCGCCAACAACAAAAAAGATCATTAACGGTATCCAAGCGACTCATTTTGTGAGGACCAGTCACTGATTGCCCCAAAATGCACCGAAGCTTGTTAATGCGCTTGTGCTCAGGTGACGCCCTAAATAAAGTGTTGTTGACGAAGCTGTTCCTTTGACGCTACAGGAGACGTATCGTGTTTTGCCAGAACGCTACACGGCCCCACGTGTGAGATATTTTCATCCCCTGACGACATGAAATCGAGACTATCGAGCATCTTGTTTACGGTGTAATTTTCCTACATCGTCTGCGGTCCCATGTTGCACTTGGACAATCACGTTCTATGAACAGAAAAGGAAAGACAGGTTGACGTCAATGTTGACGTCATTGTTTATAAGTTTCCCAGTGACAAACATCATTTTGGGGGTTTTGGGAGTAGGGGGTGGGAGAGTTGATGAATTGAAAGTGAAAATGTCGCCGCTCTCCAAATTATTTGCAGAACATGCACTTTTTATATGATGTATACAGATGTTTATGTTCAGGTTGAGAGAGAGAGAGAAAAAAAAGGTCAGTACAGTTTATCTGCTTCGATGAACGCACATGAGATTCATCGATCGCTCTGAGACGTGGAGGACTGGTGGGCTATTTTCTGTCAGAGTTCCGAGAAAATGCCTCTTGTGATTTTCATGACGGGAGTATTTCAATATTAGCTGTTGCATGTTTTTATGAGGTGGTTATTCTTGGCTGTTCCCTTCCGAGGGGAGCCTGTGTTGACCCCGAAAGGTAAGGTCTGGGGTCTAGCGGGGGCCGCTACCCGCGCACGGAGAAATATATTTCTTAAGACGAACTTCAAACAAACGAGTGTCAGAGCCGCCACAGTAGTCCGTTCGAGTGAACCCTAGATTCCAGCTGCAGTGTCGAGCATTTCCAGCGCTGAGCTGCTCGTCTTTGAAATTGCCCGTTCTAGTCTGCTGGAGACCCCGACCTTTCTCGGAGGAAGACACACATACAAAAATCTGGAATATTTCTAACTTCGATGTTTTAATTCCGATGAAAATGGTTCTTCAAAAGCTGTTGCCGAGCAAGGGATCGTGTTAGGCATCATCGTCTGGGCTATTTTAGCATCATTGCATAAAGGCTGTTTACGTGCCCTACTATTTGCTTGTAGTTGGTGGGTCTGAGGTACCCCGTTTCCTAGATCCACAGTGAACCTGGCCACCTTAGGTTTTCTCCACATTTTGGTGTTAGTAAACACGCCATCCATTTTCTTTTGTGAATATACTGTGTCTTGTCTCTGTATCTGAAGGTTATGATTGTTGTCGCTGTTATCGTGGTCGTTGTTGTTATTGTATTGTTGCCATCACGCTAGTTTTTGTTGCTGTTGCTGTTGATGCTCTCCGCCGCTGTGTTTGCATTTACAGCATTTTGTTGTTGTTGTTGCTACTGCTGCTGCTTCCACTTCCGGTATTGCTGCTGCAGCAGCTTCTGCTGCTACTGGTGCTGCTAGGACGCGTTGCATAGAAGCGAAGAAAACAAGGGTCTGGCGAGGAATAGGCCGGCATTAACATGTATTGACATGATGAAAGCTGATGTAAAGGCAATTAAAGTTGACACATGTTGACACCGCCCTAAGCCTCACCATTCTAGTAAACTAGAGATTTTGCCTACCGGCAAAAGTATCTCTAGCACAGTTCACATCACGTGATGGAAGGTTTTTAGCCAATTTATTCATACGGAGGTCACACGAGAGGCTTGTGGGATAGTCTCGGATAGTCTCGGTCCAAAGACGTATTCATCCGCCAACAATATGGCTGCCCCCAGCTTTACGGATGCTTTAAAAACTATCATGGATGAGTATGATGCCAACATGCCATTGAAAGACATGCAGTTGCGCATTCTGAAGATGCTTTGGGAGGGAGACAATTTCATTATTGCTGCTTTACCGACTGGATATGGCAAAAGCCTGATTTTTCATGTGTGCGGTAGGCTTTTATTGAAAAAGCTACACCAGCAGCAACAACAACAGATCGGAATGACCGTAGTTGTGGCCCCGCTGACCGTAATTCAGCGTGACCAAATCGTAAAACTGCGGGAGAAAGGCGTCGACGCTATTCGACTGGACGTCAACGGCCGTCTAGAGTTTCCCAATGGCACTGAGAAGGTAAGAGTTGTTTTTATTTATTTATGTAATCGTTGAAGTGCTATATCACTATTATCAGTATATGATTGTATCACTATCAGCAGTGCAGTGCGATGCAGCAGCCGATTGTTTGTCAATTTTTCTCAGCTTCAGCCTTAACCACTGGAAGTGTGCCGATCGAACATGCCTCCGGTACCATTGTTGAGTACTTCGAACAAAATTTAGATTGAACATTGCTCCGAAAGCATTCTGATGTCAATATGATTGTGATGTCACTTACGAGTGCACAATGAAGAGTAGGTTTTGCTGTCACTTGTCTTATGAGTGAATGATGAAGATTATTTATTCATCCTAAGCCAACGGAGCAATCTGCAATGCAATGGTCGACAACCTTTTGCTTATAATTGGCTTGTTTTGAATGGATTGGATGTGCATATTCAGCATGAATAGTGAATAAATTAAATGCAGAGTAAAGAGGGGCAATGGTTAAGACTTGTATTTAACATCGATCTTTTTTTTATACAACCATCCCAACCAGTAATAACAGAAACGATAATAATGATAATGATAATTTCTTGAATCATAGGTTTGCATGAATACATTTCTAGAATGAGTTTCTTTCTTCCTTGCAGGCCATGGATGCCACCACCCAGGCAGAGCTAGAGGCTGGAAAGTACCAGCTCATCTTTGCCCACCCGGAGGCCCTGCTCAACAGTGACTCAGGCCTTGCTCTTCTGAACAGCAGGAGGTTCTGTCAAAACGTGGTGTCTCTCGTGTTTGATGAATGCCATACCATTCCAACATGGTGAGAATCTAATGCAATATTGATGACTAAATTGCATAACATTTCATGGCACATGGATGCTGACAGGCCACAAAATTAGCTCATTCAAGATAAGAATGTTTTCAGTGCAATCCTCAGGAAAAGGCATACATCCCTAACACTAAATGTTTTCTAAAAGTTGAAATGAATTCAACTTTATATAATACAGGCAAATGCATTCCTTATTCATGTATTGTTTATTTCTTCTTGGAAGACGTTTCACTGAAGCACATACTTTTCACTGACAAGCTTTCAAAGCTACATTACATTTCAAAGAAACACAAATCATGCAACTTTTTATTTTACTAAGAGAAACAGAAGCCTGCACTCATCAGTACAGTTCAAATAAGCTAAAGTCATTGACCAGTATTGACATCTCCTTTCCTTACATATCATGTTTACAACACAACAGGAGTTTCCTCTTTATTGCAGTCTCAACATTGCAAAATATGTAAAAAGTCTTATTTATAATATCCAATGTAAGCTTCAGTCCCTTAACCAAAAATAACTGTGCACATCACTCTCCACATTTCAGGTTCTACATGGTTCATCAATATAACTTAGCCAAGTACCCGGTCTATTTATCTGCTGCCTTTCCGCCTGCCCTGATGTTTAGTGTAATTGAAATTAGAATCACCATCATATTCAGCACATGCTCTAAAACATTGAGATGTTAATCAAATTATTTCCAACATGCTACAGGAAATGTCTCATTCACTTCTCTTTTTTTATGCTGGACTTTTAAGGGACTGCATACCCATGTATTCATTATGAGTATGTGAGCCTCATTCTCTGCTACCCTACCCCCAACTTGCCATCATATTTAATGTACACAAAAAAACTATAATTTGAATTTGTATTTCTAACTAAACGTTTCTTTCAGGGATAAGGACTTCAGGAAAGCCTTCAAACAGCTCCACAAACTGACAAGCTTCTTCTCCTGCCCTGTCATCACCCTGACTGCCACCCTTACAGAAGAAGAGTTGATCAACTTGCCCAAACAACTCGGTTTGCTTAATCCTTTAGTAGTAAGTGAAAACCCTGACAAATCCAACATATTCTTTCAAAGGGAATTGAAGCCAGGCAATAGGAATGTCATGCAGTGTAGCCAGGCAATCTACATGCCAGAGCTGGATAGACTCAAGGAGGAAGGCCCCAACTATCCTGTCACACTTTGCTACATGCCACTGGGATGGTGTGTGAATGCACAAAAGTATGCAATTCACATTTTTGGCGAACCCAATCTGTACACTACCCAGTATGCTTTCTTCTTCTCCTCACATAACACAGCAGTCCTTCAACACATC
>JAWQFJ010028202.1:70000-95778 GCA_034096865.1 Theodoxus fluviatilis | reverse complement strand
CGTACAGGGACAGGGGACTGCTGTGCAGCACGCCGTACAGGGACAGGGGACTGCTTACAGCACGCCGTACAGGGACAGGGGACTGCTGTGCAGCACGCCGTACAGGGACAGGGGACTGCTTACAGCACGCCGTACAGGGACAGGGGACTGCTTACAGCACGCCGTACAGGGACAGGGGACTGCTTACAGCACGCCGTACAGGGACAGGGGACTGCTTACAGCACGCCGTACAGGGACAGGGGACTGCTGTGCAGCACGCCATACAGGGACAGGGGACTGCTTACAGCACGCCGTACAGGGACAGGGGACTGCTGTGCAGCACGCCGTACAGGGACAGGGGACTGCTTACAGCACGCCGTACAGGGACAGGGGACTGCTGTGCAGCACGCCGTACAGGGACAGGGGACTGCTTACAGCACGCCATACAGGGACAGGGGACTGCTTACAGCACGCCTTACAGGGACAGGGGACTGCTGTGCAGCACGCCGTACAGGGACAGGGGACTGCTTACAGCACGCCGTACAGGGACAGGGGACTGCTGTGCAGCACGCCGTACAGGGACAGGGGACTGCTTACAGCACGCCGTACAGGGACAGGGGACTGCTTACAGCACGCCTTACAGGGACAGGGGACTGCTTACAGCACGCCGTACAGGGACAGGGGACTGCTGTGCAGCACGCCGTACAGGGACAGGGGACTGCTTACAGCACGCCGTACAGGGACAGGGGACTGCTGTGCAGCACGCCGTACAGGGACAGGGGACTGCTTACAGCACGCCGTACAGGGACAGGGGACTGCTGTGCAGCACGCCGTACAGGGACAGGGGACTGCTTACAGCACGCCGTACAGGGACAGGGGACTGCTGTGCAGCACGCCGTACAGGGACAGGGGACTGCTTACAGCACGCCGTACAGGGACAGGGGACTGCTGTGCAGCACGCCGTACAGGGACAGGGGACTGCTTACAGCACGCCACACAGGGACAGGGGACTGCTTACAGCACGCCGTACAGGGACAGGGGACTGCTGTGCAGCACGCCGTACAGGGACAGGGGACTGCTTACAGCACGCCACACAGGGACAGGGGACTGCTTACAGCACGCCGTACAGGGACAGGGGACTGCTGTGCAGCACGCCGTACAGGGACAGGGGACTGCTTACAGCACGCCGTACAGGGACAGGGGACTGCTGTGCAGCACGCCGTACAGGGACAGGGGACTGCTTACAGCACGCCGTACAGGGACAGGGGACTGCTTACAGCACGCCGTACAGGGACAGGGGACTGCTTACAGCACGCCGTACAGGGACAGGGGACTGCTTACAGCACGCCGTACAGGGACAGGGGACTGCTGTGCAGCACGCCGTACAGGGACAGGGGACTGCTTACAGCACGCCGTACAGGGACAGGGGACTGCTGTACAGCACGCCGTACAGGGACAGGGGACTGCTTACAGCACGCCATACAGGGACAGGGGACTGCTTACAGCACGCCGTACAGGGACAGGGGACTGCTGTGCAGCACGCCGTACAGGGACAGGGGACTGCTTACAGCACGCCTACAGGGACAGGGGACTGCTTACAGCACGCCGTACAGGGACAGGGGACTGCTGTGCAGCACGCCGTACAGGGACAGGGGACTGCTTACAGCACGCCGTACAGGGACAGGGGACTGCTTACAGCACGCCGTACAGGGACAGGGGACTGCTTACAGCACGCCGTACAGGGACAGGGGACTGCTTACAGCACGCCGTACAGGGACAGGGGACTGCTTACAGCACGCCGTACAGGGACAGGGGACTGCTGTGCAGCACGCCGTACAGGGACAGGGGACTGCTTACAGCACGCCATACAGGGACAGGGGACTGCTTACAGCACGCCGTACAGGGACAGGGGACTGCTGTGCAGCACGCCGTACAGGGACAGGGGACTGCTGTGCAGCACGCCGTACAGGGACAGGGGACTGCTGTGCAGCACGCCGTACAGGGACAGGGGACTGCTTACAGCACGCCGTACAGGGACAGGGGACTGCTTACAGCACGCCGTACAGGGACAGGGGACTGCTGTGCAGCACGCCTACAGGGACAGGGGACTGCTTACAGCACGCCTTACAGGGACAGGGGACTGCTGTGCAGCACGCCTTACAGGGACAGGGGACTGCTGTGCAGCACGCCTTACAGGGACAGGGGACTGCTTACAGCACGCCGTACAGGGACAGGGGACTGCTTACAGCACGCCGTACAGGGACAGGGGACTGCTGTGCAGCACGCCTTACAGGGACAGGGGACTGCTTACAGCACGCCGTACAGGAACAGGGGACTGCTTACAGCACGCCACACAGGGACAGGGGACTGCTTACAGCACGCCGTACAGGGACAGGGGACTGCTGTGCAGCACGCCATACAGGGACAGGGGACTGCTGTGCAGCACGCCATACAGGGACAGGGGACTGCTGTGCAGCACGCCTTACAGGGACAGGGGACTGCTTACAGCACGCCGTACAGGGACAGGGGACTGCTGTGCAGCACGCCGTACAGGGACAGGGGACTGCTGTGCAGCACGCCGTACAGGGACAGGAGACTGCTGTGCAGCACGCCGTACAGGGACAGGGGACTGCTTACAGCACGCCATACAGGGACAGGGACTGCTTACAGCACGCCACACAGGGACAGGGGACTGCTGTGCAGCACGCCTTACAGGGACAGGGGACTGCTGTGCAGCACGCCGTACAGGGACAGGGGACTGCTTACAGCACGCCGTACAGGGACAGGGGACTGCTGTGCAGCACGCCGTACAGGGACAGGGGACTGCTTACAGCACGCCGTACAGGGACAGGGGACTGCTGTGCAGCACGCCTTACAGGGACAGGGGACTGCTGTGCAGCACGCCACACAGGGACAGGGGACTGCTTACAGCACGCCGTACAGGGACAGGGGACTGCTTACAGCACGCCATACAGAGACAGGGGACTGCTTTGCAGCACGCCTTACAGGGACAGGGGACTGCTTACAGCACGCCATACAGGGACAGGGGACTGCTGTGCAGCACGCCTTACAGGGACAGGGGACTGCTTACAGCACGCCGTACAGGGACAGGGGCCTGCTGTGCAGCACGCCGTACAGGGACAGGGGACTGCTTACAGCACGCCACACAGGGACAGGGGCCTGCTGTGCAGCACGCCGTACAGGGACAGGGGACTACTTACAGCACGCCACACAGGGACAGGGGACTGCTTACAGCACGCCACACAGGGACAGGGGACTTCTTACAGCACGCCACACAGGGACAGGGGACTGCTTACAGCACGCCATACAGGGACAGGGGACTGCTTACAGCACGCCGTACAGGGACAGGGGACTGCTTACAGCACGCCGTACAGGGACAGGGGACTGCTTACAGCACGCCTTACAGGGACAGGGGACTGCTTACAGCACGCCATACAGGGACAGGGGACTGCTTACAGCACGCCGTACAGGGACAGGGGACTGCTTACAGCACGCCGTACAGGGACAGGGGACTGCTGTGCAGCACGCCTTACAGGGACAGGGGACTGCTTCAGCACGCCTTACAGGGACAGGGGACTGCTTACAGCACGCCTTACAGGGACAGGGGACTGCTTACAGCACGCCTTACAGGGACAGGGGACTGCTTACAGCACGCCTTACAGGGACAGGGGACTGCTGTGCAGCACGCCTTACAGGGACAGGGGACTGCTTACAGCACGCCGTACAGGGACAGGGGACTGCTTACAGCACGCCTTACAGGGACAGGGGACTGCTTACAGCACGCCTTACAGGGACAGGGGACTGCTTACAGCACGCCTTACAGGGACAGGGGACTGCTGTGCAGCACGCCTTACAGGGACAGGGGACTGCTTACAGCACGCCTTACAGGGACAGGGGACTGCTTACAGCACGCCTTACAGGGACAGGGGACTGCTTACAGCACGCCTTACAGGGACAGGGGACTGCTTACAGCACGCCTTACAGGGACAGGGGACTGCTGTGCAGCACGCCTTACAGGGACAGGGGACTGCTTACAGCACGCCTTACAGGGACAGGGGACTGCTTACAGCACGCCTTACAGGGACAGGGGACTGCTTACAGCACGCCGTACAGGGACAGGGGATTGCTGTGCAGCACGCCTTACAGGGATAGGGGACTGCTTACAGCACGCCATACAGGGACAGGGGACTGCTTACAGCACGCCTTACAGGGACAGGGGACTGCTTACAGCACGCCTTACAGGGACAGGGGACTGCTTACAGCACGCCGTACAGGGACAGGGGACTGCTTACAGCACGCCTTACAGGGACAGGGGACTGCTGTGCAGCACGCCTTACAGGGACAGGGGACTGCTTACAGCACGCCTTACAGGGACAGGGGACTGCTGTGCAGCACGCCTTACAGGGACAGGGGACTGCTTACAGCACGCCGTACAGGGACAGGGGACTGCTTACAGCACGCCGTACAGGGACAGGGGACTGCTGAACAGCACGCTTTACAGGGACAGGGGACTGCTTACACCACGCCGTACAGGAACAGGGGACTGCTTACAGCACGCCACACAGGGACAGGGAACTGCTTACAGCACGCCTTACAGGGACAGGGGACTGCTGTGCAGCACGCCATATAGAGACAGGGGACTGCTGTGCAGCACGCCATATAGGGACAGGGGACTGCTGTGCAGCACGCCTTACAGGGACAGGGGACTGCTTACAGCACGCCATATAGGGACAGGGGACTGCTGTGCAGCACGCCGTACAGGGACAGGGGACTGCTGTGCAGCACGCCGCACAGGGACAGGAGACTGCTGTGCAGCACGCCACACAGGGACAGGGGACTGCTTACAGCACGCCATACAGGGACAGGGGACTTCTTACAGCACGCCACACAGGGACAGGGGACTGCTTACAGCACGGCGTACAGGGACAGGGGACTGCTTACAGCACGCCGTACAGGGACAGGGGACTACTTACAGCACGCCTTACAGAGACAGGGGACTGCTTACAGCACGCCATACAGGGACAGGGGACTGCTGTGCAGCACGCCTTACAGGGACAGGGGACTGCTTACAGCACGCCGTACAGGGACAGGGGACTGCTTACAGCACGCCGTACAGGGACAGGGGCCTGCTGTGCAGCACGCCTTACAGGGACAGGGGACTGCTTACAGCACGCCTTACATGGACAGGGGACTGCTTACAGCACGCCTTACAGAGACAGGGGACTGCTTACAGCACGCCTTACAGGGACAGGGGACTGCTGTGCAGCACGCCTTACAGAGACAGGGGACTGCTGTGCAGCACGCCGTACAGGGACAGGGGACTGCTGTGCAGCACGCCTTTCAGGGACAGGGGACTGCTGTGCAGCACGCCGTACAGGGACAGGGGACTGCTGTGCAGCACGCCGTACAGGGACAGGGGACTGCTGTGCAGCACGCCGTACAGGGACAGGGGACTGCTGTGCAGCACGCCTTACAGGGACAGGGGACTGCTTACAGCACGCCTTACAGGGACAGAGGACTGCTTACAGCACGCCTTACAGGGACAGGGGACTGCTGTGCAGCACGCCTTACAGGGACAGGGGACTGCTGTGCAGCACGCCTTACAGGGACAGGGGACTGCTTACAGCACGCCTTACAGGGACAGAGGACTGCTTACAGCACGCCTTACAGGAACAGGGGACTGCTTACAGCACGCCTTACAGGGACAGGGGACTGCTTACAGCACGCCTTACAGGGACAGGGGACTGCTTACAGCACGCCTTACAGGGACAGAGGACTGCTTACAGCACGCCTTACAGGGACAGGGGACTGCTGTGCAGCACGCCTTACAGGGACAGGGGACTGCTTACAGCACGCCGTACAGGGACAGGGGCCTGCTGTGCAGCACGCCTTACAGGGACAGGGGACTGCTTACAGCACGCCTTACAGGGACAGGGGACTGCTTACAGCACGCCTTACAGGGACAGGGGACTGCTTACAGCACGCCTTACAGGGACAGGGGACTGCTTACAGCACGCCTTACAGGGACAGGGGACTGCTGTGCAGCACGCCCTACAGGGACAGGGGACTGCTTACAGCACGCCTTACAGGGACAGGGGACTGCTTACAGCACGCCTTACAGGGACAGGGGACTGCTGTGCAGCACGCCTTACAGGGACAGGGGACTGCTTACAGCACGCCGTACAGGGACAGGGGACTGCTGTGCAGCACGCCTTACAGGGACAGGGGACTGCTTTCAGCACGCCTTACAGGGACAGGGGACTGCTGTGCAGCACGCCTTACAGGGACAGGGGACTGCTTACAGCACGCCGTACAGGGACAGGAGCCTGCTGTGCAGCACGCCGTACAGGGACAGGGGACTGCTTACAGCACGCCACACAGGGGCAGGGGCCTGCTGTGCAGCACGCCGTACAGGGACAGGGGACTGCTTACAGCACGCCACACAGGGACATGGGACTGCTTACAGCACGCCGTACAGGGACAGGGGACTGCTTACAGCACGCCACACAGGGACAGGGGACTGCTTACAGCACGCCACACAGGGACAGGGGACTGCTTACAGCACGCCGTACAGGGACAGGGGACTGCTTACAGCACGCCGTACAGGGACAGGGGACTACTTACAGCACGCCTTACAGAGACAGGGGACTGCTTACAGCACGCCATACAGGGACAGGGGACTGCTTACAGCACGCCGTACAGGGACATGGGACTGCTTACAGCACGCCGTACAGGGACAGGGGACTGCTGTGCAGCACGCCGTACAGGGACAGGGGACTGCTTAAAGCACGCCGTACAGGGACAGGGGACTGCTTACAGCACGCCGTACAGGGACAGGGGACTGCTTACAGCACGCCGTACAGGGACAGGGGACTGCTTACAGCACGCCACACAGGGACAGGGGACTGCTTACAGCACGCCACACAGGGACAGGGGACTGCTTACAGCACGCCACACAGGGACAGGGGACTGCTTACAGCACGCAGTACAGGGACAGGGGACTGCTTACAGCACGCCGTACAGGGACAGGGGACAGCTTACAGCACGCCTTTCAGGGACAGGGGACTGCTTACAGCACGCCGTACAGGGACAGGGGACTGCTTACAGCACGCCATACAGGGACAGGGGACTGCTTACAGCACGCCATACAGGGACAGGGGACTGCTTACAGCACGCCATACAGGGACAGGGGACTGCTTACAGCACGCCTTACAGGGACAGGGGACTGCTTACAGCACGCCTTACAGGGACAGGGGACTGCTTACAGCAAGCCATACACGGACAGGGGACTGCTTACAGCACGCCATACAGGGACAGGGGACTGCTTACAGCACGCCGTACAGGGACAGGGGACTGCTTACAGCACGCCGTACACGGACAGGGGACTGCTTACAGCACGCCGTACAGGGACAGGGGACTGCTTACAGCACGCCACACAGGGACAGGGGACTGCTTACAGCACGCCGTACAGGGACAGGGGACTTCTTACAGCACGCCGTACAGGGACAGAGGACTGCTTACAGCACACCGTATAGGGACAGGGGACTGCTTACAGCACGCCTTACAGGGACAGGGGACTGCTTACAGCACACAGTACAGGGACAGGGGACTGCTTACAGCACGCCATACAAGGACAGGGGACTGTTTACAGTACGCCGTACAGGGACAGGGGACTGCTTACAGCACACCGTACAGGGACAGGGGACTGCTTACAGCAAGCCATACACGGACAGAGGACTGCTTACAGCATGCCATACAGGGACAGTGGACTGCTGTGCAGCACGCCACAAAAGGAGACTGCTGTGCAGCACGCCGTACAGGGACAGGGGGCTGCTTATATACAGCACGCAGTACAAGGACAGGGGACTGCTGTACAGCACGCCGTACAGGGACAGGGGACTGCTTACAGCACGCAGTACAGGGACAGGGGACTGCTTACAGCACGCCGTACAGGGACAGGGGACTGCTTACAGCACGCCTTACAGGGACAGGGGACTGCTTACAGCACGCCTTACAGGGACAGGGGAGTGCTTACAGCACGCCGTACAGGGACAGGGGATTGCTGTGCAGCACGCCTTACAGGGATAGGGGACTGCTTACAGCACGCCATACAGGGACAGGGGACTGCTTACAACACGCCTTACAGGGACAGGGGACTGTTTACAGCACGCCTTACAGGGACAGGGGACTGCTTACAGCACGCCGTACAGGGACAGGGGACTGCTTACAGCACGCCTTACAGGGACAGGGGACTGCTGTGCAGCACGCCTTACAGGGACAGGGGACTGCTTACAGCACGCCTTACAGGGACAGGGGACTGCTGTGCAGCACGCCTTACAGGGACAGGGGACTGCTTACAGCACGCCGTACAGGGACAGGGGACTGCTTACAGCACGCCGTACAGGGACAGGGGACTGCTGAACAGCACGCTTTACAGGGACAGGGGACTGCTTACACCACGCCGTACAGGAACAGGGGACTGCTTACAGCACGCCACACAGGGACAGGGGACTGCTTACAGCACGCCTTACAGGGACAGGGGACTGCTGTGCAGCACGCCATATAGAGACAGGGGACTGCTGTGCAGCACGCCATATAGGGACAGGGGACTGCTGTGCAGCACGCCTTACAGGGACAGGGGACTGCTTACAGCACGCCATATAGGGACAGGGGACTGCTGTGCAGCACGCCGTACAGGGACAGGGGACTGCTGTGCAGCACGCCGCACAGGGACAGGAGACTGCTGTGCAGCACGCCGTACAGGGACAGGGGACTGCTTACAGCACGCCATACAGGGACAGGAGACTGCTTACAGCACGCCACACAGGGACAGGGGACTGCTGTGCAGCACGCCTTACAGGGACAGGGGACTGCTTACAGCACGCCTTACAGGGACAGGGGACTGCTTACAGCACGCCGTACAGGGACAGGGGACTGCTTACAGCACGCCATACAGAGACAGGGGACTGCTTACAGCACGCCTTACAGGGACAGGGGACTGCTTACAGCACACCGTACAGGGACAGGGGACTGCTTACAGCACGCCGTACAGGGACAGGGGACTGCTTACAGCACGCCATACAGAGACAGGGGACTGCTGTGCAGCACGCCTTACAGGGACAGGGGACTGCTTACAGCACGCCTTACAGGGACAGGGGCCTGCTGTGCAGCACGCCGTACAGGGACAGGGGACTGCTTACAGCACGCCACACAGGGACAGGGGACTGCTGTGCAGCACGCCGTACAGGGACAGGGGACTGCTTACAGCACGCCACACAGGGACAGGGGACTGCTTACAGCACGCCTCACAGGGACAGGGGACTGCTTACAGCACGCCACACAGGGACAGGGGACTGCTGTGCAGCACGCCGTACAGGGACAGGGGACTGCTTACAGCACGCCGTACAGGGACAGGGGACTGCTTACAGCACGCCTTACAGGGACAGGGGACTGCTTACAGCACGCCATACAGGGACAGGGGACTGCTGTGCAGCACGCCTTACAGGGACAGGGGACTGCTTACAGCACGCCGTACAGGGACAGGGGACTGCTTACAGCACGCCTACAGGGACAGGGGACTGCTGTGCAGCACGCCTTACAGGGACAGGGGACTGCTTACAGCACGCCTTACAGGGACAGGGGACTGCTTACAGCACGCCTTACAGGGACAGGGGACTGCTTACAGCACGCCTTACAGGGACAGGGGACTGCTTACAGCACGCCTTACAGGGACAGGGGACTGCTTACAGCACGCCTTACAGGGACAGGGGACTGCTGTGCAGCACGCCTTACAGGGACAGGGGACTGCTGTGCAGCACGCCGTACAGGGACAGGGGACTGCTTACAGCACGCCGTACAGGGACAGGGGACTGCTGTGCAGCACGCCGTACAGGGACAGGGGACTGCTTACAGCACGCCTTACAGGGACAGGGGACTGCTTACAGCACGCCTTACAGGGACAGGGGACTGCTTACAGCACGCCTTACAGGGACAGGGGACTGCTTACAGCACGCCTTACAGGGACAGGGGACTGCTGTGCAGCACGCCTTACAGGGACAGGGGACTGCTTACAGCACGCCTTACAGGGACAGGGGACTGCTTACAGCACGCCTTACAGGGACAGGGGACTGCTGTGCAGCACGCCTTACAGGGACAGGGGACTGCTTACAGCACGCCGTACAGGGACAGGGGACTGCTGTGCAGCACGCCTTACAGGGACAGGGGACTGCTTTCAGCACGCCTTACAGGGACAGGGGACTGCTGTGCAGCACGCCTTACAGGGACAGGGGACTGCTTACAGCACGCCGTACAGGGACAGGAGCCTGCTGTGCAGCACGCCGTACAGGGACAGGGGACTGCTTACAGCACGCCACACAGGGGCAGGGGCCTGCTGTGCAGCACGCCGTACAGGGACAGGGGACTGCTTACAGCACGCCACACAGGGACATGGGACTGCTTACAGCACGCCGTACAGGGACAGGGGACTGCTTACAGCACGCCACACAGGGACAGGGGACTGCTTACAGCACGCCACACAGGGACAGGGGACTGCTTACAGCACGCCGTACAGGGACAGGGGACTGCTTACAGCACGCCGTACAGGGACAGGGGACTACTTACAGCACGCCTTACAGAGACAGGGGACTGCTTACAGCACGCCATACAGGGACAGGGGACTGCTTACAGCACGCCGTACAGGGACATGGGACTGCTTACAGCACGCCGTACAGGGACAGGGGACTGCTGTGCAGCACGCCGTACAGGGACAGGGGACTGCTTAAAGCACGCCGTACAGGGACAGGGGACTGCTTACAGCACGCCGTACAGGGACAGGGGACTGCTTACAGCACGCCGTACAGGGACAGGGGACTGCTTACAGCACGCCACACAGGGACAGGGGACTGCTTACAGCACGCCACACAGGGACAGGGGACTGCTTACAGCACGCCACACAGGGACAGGGGACTGCTTACAGCACGCAGTACAGGGACAGGGGACTGCTTACAGCACGCCGTACAGGGACAGGGGACAGCTTACAGCACGCCTTTCAGGGACAGGGGACTGCTTACAGCACGCCGTACAGGGACAGGGGACTGCTTACAGCACGCCATACAGGGACAGGGGACTGCTTACAGCACGCCATACAGGGACAGGGGACTGCTTACAGCACGCCATACAGGGACAGGGGACTGCTTACAGCACGCCTTACAGGGACAGGGGACTGCTTACAGCACGCCTTACAGGGACAGGGGACTGCTTACAGCAAGCCATACACGGACAGGGGACTGCTTACAGCACGCCATACAGGGACAGGGGACTGCTTACAGCACGCCGTACAGGGACAGGGGACTGCTTACAGCACGCCGTACACGGACAGGGGACTGCTTACAGCACGCCGTACAGGGACAGGGGACTGCTTACAGCACGCCACACAGGGACAGGGGACTGCTTACAGCACGCCGTACAGGGACAGGGGACTGCTTACAGCACGCCGTACAGGGACAGAGGACTGCTTACAGCACACCGTATAGGGACAGGGGACTGCTTACAGCACGCCTTACAGGGACAGGGGACTGCTTACAGCACACAGTACAGGGACAGGGGACTGCTTACAGCACGCCATACAAGGACAGGGGACTGTTTACAGTACGCCGTACAGGGACAGGGGACTGCTTACAGCACACCGTACAGGGACAGGGGACTGCTTACAGCAAGCCATACACGGACAGAGGACTGCTTACAGCATGCCATACAGGGACAGTGGACTGCTGTGCAGCACGCCACAAAAGGAGACTGCTGTGCAGCACGCCGTACAGGGACAGGGGGCTGCTTATATACAGCACGCAGTACAAGGACAGGGGACTGCTGTACAGCACGCCGTACAGGGACAGGGGACTGCTTACAGCACGCAGTACAGGGACAGGGGACTGCTTACAGCACGCCGTACAGGGACAGGGGACTGCTTACAGCACGCCTTACAGGGACAGGGGACTGCTTACAGCACGCCGTACAGGGACAGGGGACACGGGTCCCAGAAGATTGTAACTGGGTGCGAGTGGTAGGGAAATGTCTGTCAGAGCTGGGATTTGGGTATGTTTGGGAAAATTCGGGTACTAATAATGTTAAAGGTTTCATTCGAAACCTGAAGCAATGGTTGCACGACTGTTTTCGCCAGGAATGGACAGCTAAAACGAATTCATGGTAGCCAAAGATTTGTTTTGTATATGTCGTACAAAGACACTTTTCAGTATAATTAAGAGCTATCTGATCTTTATCCATATTAAGAAATTTAGAGACTGTTTTATACGATTCAGACTTGGTGATAACGAGATAAAAAGCAATGTACGATCCAGATCAGAGCCAAATGGAGATAAAAGATGTCCTTTTTGTGATGATATTGAAATGAAATTATCTTATGTTGTCCTAAGCAAAATATTTGCAAAAAACTAGGCATAATGACATATCTTACTTAATAAACGGAAACGAGATGCAAAAGACACGCGACGTTGCTATGTTTGTCTAGCATAGTTTAAAACGTAGCAGGGAAAATCTTGTTCAAACTGTACATAACCTTAACTATAAGTGAATCAGGGGTAAACCAAACACTGCCCATAGTCTTTCAATATATGTATATATTCAGTCTCAGGTATATGATAATCCTCCTGTGATCTGTTTGACTGTTTCTTGAAACGCTGAATCTGCGATTCACTTTTAACTTAAATACTTTGAGACACAGACGTACGATATACAATTAGCATACCAAACGCGTTTGTGTACTTGACTACTGTACTCGAAGATGTTTTATCACCTCCTGTAAATGTATCTACGGATGTTTTTAACATCTGTTGATTTCAATTAACTATGATGGGTCGTCGGCCGCAATAAAGAATCAACCAACCAATCAACAATTCAATCAATCAATCAATCAATCAATCAATCAACCAACCAATCAATCAATCAACCAATCAACCAACCAATCAATCAACCAATCAGTCAATCAATCAATTAGTCAATCAATCAATCAACCAATCAACCAATCAATCAATCAATCAACTCTTTGTCTCTCTCTGTGTCTCTCTGTCCATCTCTCTCTCTCTCTCTCTCTCTCTCTCTCTCTCTCTCTCTCTCTCTCAAACCATATGGTCCTCAACCCATCCAAAACCAAGTATATGGTGATAACCACAAGGCAAAAACATCAACTACATCCTTTGTCACTCCCACTCTCACTTGATGCTGCATGGGCCGATAGAAAAGGTGAAAGAACACAAAGTGCTTGGAGTGATGATTGACAAACAGCTAGTACTTTAGACTAGCTGGAACTCACACATAAATCTGATATGCAAAAAGATAGCAAGCAATTTCTTTCTACTGTCAAAACTGAGGCACTTTAATTGTTTGTAGACATGAAAACCTGCAAAATATTTTTCAGTGCCCGTATCTTTTCACACATCAATCACGCATCAACATATTGGGGGATAACTGTAGTGAAGGTAATTTTAAGAGAGTTTATTCACTATACAGAAGAGCTTCTAAGCTTATGATCCCAAATAAATCTCTCAGCACTGAAAAGAAAATGGAAATGCTTGACATTTTGCCTCTCCATAATGAAGCATATGCAGCTCAGTAAGTGTGTGCTTGTGAAAAAGATAAAAGATGGGTGAGTAGAACTACCAGATTATGTAACCAAACTATTTGAAAAGTCATCATTCAGAAGATGGCAACTTTTTCCTGTCTCAGCCTCTCATCATTCAGAAGACATGGCAACTTTTTCCTGTCTCAGCCTCGCATTGATTTGCTCAAATCGAGCTTATGGGCGCGTTTGTTATGCAAGTGGCTTGACGAGATGGCTAGTCAAGGGCGAGCGAGACACGCCTACGGCTAATCAGCAAGAAGTGTAGGCAAAGCCTAGCCCTTGATATTCTCTCGAGATTCTACGCCTAACAAACGCGCCCTATCTTGCTCTAGGGCAGCTCTGTGGAATTCACAGCCTGATGACATAAAATGTATCAAGTCTTTGCGTATGTTCAAAGACAAAATTCGCATTATTCTCAGGCATTATCCTACAACATAGTTTCCCATGCTTTCATCTGATGTCTAGACAGTGCGACGACTAAATAAAGTAAATGTGTGTCCTTTGTCCATTCTTCACACATGCTTACTTCAGGCCACCCCTGACTGAACTATTGGAGGGGTTCTGACTGATTAGGGGTGGGGAGTAGGGGAGGGAGGGTACATCAGTAGGTGTCGGCCTATATATATGTTATTTGTTTTTAATGTTTGGATGTTTAGAACATTGTTTTTATGTATATGTCATTGTAGTTATGTTAAGTTCCATACTTGAATTTTGTTCTTTGGTACACTATACACATTTTAGTATGTTTAAGAAATTGTACATGTATAATTCTTGCTAAAAGTATACTCTCTCTCTCTCTCTCTCTCTCTCTCTCTCTCTCTCTCTCCAACCCCCCCCCCCCTCTCTCTGTGTCTCTCTCTCTCCCCCCCCCCCCCCCCCCCCCCTCTCTTGAACTACACTTGAATATTTTGCCTCAAGGACTGAATGTAAGAAAGGCACTACTGCCTATAATTCACTACCCTTATAAAATAAAGTCTCTCTCTCTCTCTCTCTCTCTCTCTCTCTTCACGACCTGACCTTCTGTCCACTAGGAGTGGGAAGAGGCTTACATGGTTGACTGTTATGCGAGGTGAATGTAGCTAAGCTGATGAGAGCTGGGTGGAGCCCTCACTACTTCAATCTCTGTGGGGACCACCGCCAGCTTGTTGTGTGACCTGACTGGGTCCATATTCCTCATGGAGATTAAGTAGACAGGCCCTTTTCCCCTCTAAACACCTGGCCCAGGTCCATGAGGTTGAGGTTGCTGAGCCAGATGATGTTATCTGACTACATTTACTGTTTCACTGTATTTTGTCAGGTGTTTGTGGAGATGGTGTTATCTGACTACATTCTCTGTGTCAGTGTATTTTGGGAGGAGGAGGAGGAGGAGGAGGAGGAGGAGGAGGAGGAGGGGGGGGGGAGGGGGGAGGGGAAGAGAAGGAGGACGATCTCAGCCAAGTGGAAGGGAGGAGGAGGAAAGCAGGGTATCGGGCAAAGCCCACTATCCATCTACTTCCATACATATGCCTCTCTCCCTCTCTTTTGTGTCATTTTACCCTCCCGACAGTTGGTCATCGTTTGCTATTCTCCTGTGTAGCGGGTGTAGTGGGTAAAGTGGGCGAAGCCCGCCAGTACATGTATTGAACGACTCTTTACCAACATGTCCTTCTTGTGTGCAGAAAGCTCGGAACAGACAATAAAAAACATTTGATTTGAGACTAACTCTCTGTATTGAGAAACACTATTTTGTAAGGTGTTGTTCAAACATGGAGAAAAAATGAGTACAGCAAAACAGAACCTCAAGATATTCATTTTCTAAGAACACTTTTTCTTCCTCATACTTTTTTATGAAAGCAAGCATCACACAGAAAAATATCACACGACGCCATAACACAGGAATATTTTACAAACACATAATCACATTCAACAGATTTTTCATCGAAATACATTTCCTTTAAAGTGTTTTAGCTAATGAGAATTTTTTCCTTTTTTAGGAAAGAGAATAAATTTGATTATTCATGAAGCTTGATTACTTATAGAAACACTCATGGGTCCAACAGTTACACAGTCTGAAAAAAAGTAAACTCTCATTGCCTGAAATGTCTAATTTCACTGCAAAGACTTCATACATATTATTCTATACTTGTGGCAAATAACCAGACAAAAACCTCTGTGGCAGTGACAGAACCTACAACCCAAATGTATGCACAATGTTAAATTCATATCAATTTGGAAAGGTCTTAAGTGATAAATCCTAACAGTTCTAAAATGGACACACACATACAGCTTAGAAGAAAATAAAAGAAAAGCTTCATCAACGACAATAGCACACTGCAATAGCACTCAGATTAAAATCTATCTTAGCACAAAATATGAATATCAAGAGCAAAATATCACAGGAAGTAATATGGATGGTGGGCTAACAACATGTAATTATCCTGTGCACCCCATGGGGTTTTTCTCCCTTCTCCATGTAAAGCACAAAAACTTAATCTTCATTCTACCTGCACACTTATCTGCTGAATGCATCCCTAATGTGAATCCTTGGACTGAGGCTATTGGACCAAATCTACCCAAATTTACAGGAACTTGCATTCACCCAAGCTGAGCAACATAAGCTGTTTGTAACAGGCTTATGGTCTCTTAAAAAAATTCTGAGCAACATTAGTTGAGAGGCACCCCTTCTGCATGAAAACGAATGCCCAGCTCACACAGGTGTGACTTGGACGGGGAAACTTTGGCTTCCGGTAAGGCAAGAGATTCAAGGCAAAAAGCAAGGCTCGTTTCTTATTTCACATCCTGTCTTCCAACACCAGTGGTTCCGAGTGACACTTCGTTAACTTTCCTCCTGGATATGAGCTTAGCAGCAGGTTGCAGATAAGAAAATCTTTATTCATTGATGCTGTGCTTATTCCAGATGTATCACTCAGGTTTTATGATCTTTCTGCACAAGCTGAAACCCCTTAAATTTTGTAATCTCTTATCACCGTACACAGAACTTTGTGCTTCCTCAACGTGCACAGAGCTCCAGCCAAGATGTAACTTGGGTCACAGACACTCGCTGCAGAAGGAGACGACAGCAGCAATAGCACTGGGTTCTTCTGGCAGGCAAGATTGCCATCTCCATCTTAAGTCCTCAGGACTTAAGTCCTCAACTGACACACAAAGCTGGACATTTCAATTACTGGTTTCTAAGTGGTAATTTTCCTTCCCATTTCACCTCTGTTTAATCTACAGTGTTGTGTTTCAAGGTAAGGACCACCACCATTGCATTATCCTTTCCACCATTGACTGCATCTTGTAGTTGTAGTTGAACGTTTACCCTAAACATACTTTTTCCAAACATTTCAATGAAGCAAAAAAGTATTCTGATACTTTTTGTGCCCAATATGCTTTTTGTGCCCCACTGATTTTTTGTTATAATGAAATACAAGATGAAAGTCCTAGCTTGTTCTTTGCAGACCATTTCAGGAAACATTTGCTCTGACAGCATACAACATGTGCATGATCTGCCATGGCAAACATCTCACATGGTTTGGAAACAGACCTACAATTGTGATTTAGCAATAAATGTTGTAGATAAAAGCATGAAGAATACATCAAAGAGCTCATCAATTATTTCTCCATGAACTGACATATACCTGACAGCATGGGTCAGCGATTCAGACAAGAGACAGAACAAGGATCCACACGAGCTTATATTTGACTGGAAGTGGCAAGATCTTCCAGAAAATCCTGGGACTTGAGATTCACTAGCCGCTCCTAGTGTTGTCTCTGCCTGCTTCGACGCAGCTGCACCTGAAATCACAAGAACAATATGTCAGGCCAAGATGAAAAGCCATGTAAAAAGCATAGCTTTGATCTTTTTTCTCTAGACATGATTACTTTTAAAACATCATGTAGCTAAGCTGATGCTATGTGTAATCAGGTGAGATGATTGTTCTGTGATTGCCAGCATATGTTCTTGCAATTTCAGATCATCCCGATAACACTGATTACACAACAACATAACAAGAAGGGCAAAGCCCATACGACTCATATGCCTGACCTTGATCTTTACATGGCCTTGACCTTTACATGACCTTGACCTTAAGGTGACCTTCAAGGTCAAGGTCAAACAACTAAACCTAGCAATGCCATCATACACTAAGAACTGCTTTACACATTTTCCTACCAATATACATGTGACCTTGACCCAAGGTCAAGGTCAAGGTCATCCAAGGTCATGCAACACAAAGCTGTTAATTCAAGACATAGGAAGCACAATGGTGCTTATTGGCACTTTCTACCATGAGATATGGTCACTTTTAGTGGTTCACTACCCCATTTTGGTCACATTTCATAAGGGTCAAAGTGACCTTGACCTTGATGATATGTGACCAAATGTGTCTCATGATGAAATTATAACATGTGTCCCACATAATTATTCAGTTTGAAACAGTTATCTTCCATAGTTCAGGGTCAAGGTCACTTCAAAATAGGTATACCATCCAACTTTGAAGAGCACCTGTGACCTTGACCTTGAAGCAAGGTCAACCAAACTGGTATCAAAAGATAGGGATTACTTTGCCCTATATACCATATATAGGTCAGGTATCCAATCTCAAACACTTCAGAGAAAATTGAGAAAATGTGAAAAATGGCTGTTTTTTAGACAACATTTATGATCCCTGCGACCTTGACCTTGAAGCAAGGTCAAGTCACTATGTATGTTTTTTGAGGCCTTGTCATCATACACCATCATGCCACATTTGGTATTGATAGACTTAATAGTCTCCGAAAAAAATCCATCGTTAAAATTTTCGGACGGCCGGACGCCGAAACGGGTGAGTACATACTCACTTTTGCTTCGCATGTGAGTCAAAAATCAGTGGACCAGTGGACCATAAACTGAATTTTTGTAAATAATAATTCAGTTATAACAATTTCTGGCATATGGCTCTGGAATGGTTAACTCAAATGTTCATGTTTTGAGAGGAACAAACAGATGAAAAGGATGGATAAATGGATGGAAAAATGGATAGACAGATTGATGTTAAAAAAAACCAGATTGGGTAGATGGATTTTATGAACTTAAGTACTGTTGTAATCTGTGATATTCCACAAAAATACCAGGCTAAAATGATTTTAGTTTTTTGGGGGAGTGTTTTTTTCTGTACATGGTTTGAAAATTAAAAACATGTCAAATACTCAATTAAAATACATATAATGTAATATTTCCAAACAATTTGAAATGTTTGGAAAAGCCTCCAGAGATGGGCCACACTAGTGGACTCGTCTGAAGAGAGGGGTGTGGGAAAGACAGCAAAGCGGGCAGGCCACACTAGTGGACTCGTCTGTAGAGAGGGGTGTGGGAAAGACAGCAAAGCTGGCAGGTCACACTAGTGGACTCGTCTGTAGAGAGGGGTGTGGGAAAGACAGCAAAGCTGACAGGCCACACTAGTGGACTCGTCTGTAGAGAGGGGTGTGGGAAAGACAGCAAAGCGGGCAGGCCACACTAGTGGACTCGTCTGTAGAGAGGGGTGTGGGAAAGACAGCAAAGCTGGCAGGTCACACTAGTGGACTCGTCTGTAGAGAGGGGTGTGGGAAAGACAGCAAAGCTGGCAGGCCACACTAGTGGACTCGTCTGTAGAGAGGGGTGTGGGAAAGACAGCAAAGCTGACAGGCCACACTAGTGGACTCGTCTGTAGAGAGGGGTGTGGGAAAGACAGCAAAGCGGGCAGGCCACAGCCTCTCACTGGCAAGAGATCTTGAACAGTTAATTCCCAGTGAATTTGTAGTTATTCACACACAAAATGACAAAAGAATCTGAAGATTTGAGAAAAAAACCTCACATAAAACATAGTCAATCAGATGCTGTGGCCCGAAAGCTTGTGTGGCCCGTCAGCTTGACTGTCTTCCCACACCCCTCTCCTCCGACAAGTCCACTAGTGTGGCCCGTCAGCTTGACTGTCTTCCCACACCCCTCTCCTCAGACAAGTCCACTAGTGTGGCCCGTCAGCTTGACTGTCTTCCCACACCCCTCTCCNNNNACAAGTCCACTAGTGTGGCCCGTCAGCTTGACTGTCTTCCCACACCCCTCTCCTCCGACAAGTCCACTAGTGTGGCCCGTCAGCTTGACTGTCTTCCCACACCCCTCTCCTCCATCCACTAGTGTGGCCCATCAGCTTGACTGTCTTCCCACACCCCTCTCCTCCGACAAGTCCACTAGTGTGGCCCATCAGCTTGACTGTCTTCCCACACCCCTCTCCTCCGACAAGTCCACTAGTGTGGCCCATCAGCTTGACTGTCTTCCCACACCCCTCTCCTCGGACAAGTCCACTAGTGTGGCTTGTCAGCTTGACTGTCTTCCCACACCCCTCTCCTTCGACAAGTCCACTAGTGTGGCCCGTCAGCTTGACTGTCTTCCCACACCCCTCTCCTCGACAAGTCCACTAGTGTGGCCCGTCAGCTTGACTGTCTTCCCACACCCCTCTCCTCCGACAAGTCCACTAGTGTGGCCCGTCAGCTTGACTGTCTTCCCACACCCCTCTCCTTCGACAAGTCCACTAGTGTGGCCCGTCAGCTTGACTGTCTTCCCACACCCCTCTCCTCGGACAAGTCCACTAGTGTGGCCCGTCAGCTTGACTGTCTTCCCACACCCCTCTCCTCGGACAAGTCCACTAGTGTGGCCCGTCAGCTTGACTGTCTTCCCACACCCCTCTCCTCCGACAAGTCCACTAGTGTGGCCCGTCAGCTTGACTGTCTTCCCACACCCCTCTCCTCCGACAAGTCCACTAGTGTGGCCCGTCAGCTTGACTGTCTTCCCACACCCCTCTCCTCCGACAAGTCCACTAGTGTGGCCCGTCAGCTTGACTGTCTTCCCACACCCCTCTCCTCCGACAAGTCCACTAGTGTGGCCCGTCAGCTTGACTGTCTTCCCACACCCCTCTCCTCCGACAAGTCCACTAGTGTGGCCCATCAGCTTGACTGTCTTCCCACACCCCTCTCCTCGGACAAGTCCACTAGTGTGGCTTGTCAGCTTGACTGTCTTCCCACACCCCTCTCCTCGGACAAGTCCACTAGTGTGGCCCGTCAGCTTGACTGTCTTCCCACACCCCTCTCCTCGGACAAGTCCACTAGTGTGGCCCGTCAGCTTGACTGTCTTCCCACACCCCTCTCCTCGGACAAGTCCACTAGTGTGGCCCGTCAGCTTGACTGTCTTCCCACACCCCTCTCCTCCGACAAGTCCACTAGTGTGGCCCGTCAGCTTGACTGTCTTCCCACACCCCTCTCCTCCGACAAGTCCACTAGTGTGGCCCGTCAGCTTGACTGTCTTCCCACACCCCTCTCCTCCGACAAGTCCACTAGTGTGGCCCGTCAGCTTGACTGTCTTCCCACACCCCTCTCCTCCGACAAGTCCACTAGTGTGGCCCGTCAGCTTGACTGTCTTCCCACACCCCTCTCCTCCGACAAGTCCACTAGTGTGGCCCGTCAGCTTGACTGTCTTCCCACACCCCTCTCCTCCATCCACTAGTGTGGCCCGTCAGCTTGACTGTCTTCCCACACCCCTCTCCTCCGACAAGTCCACTAGTGTGGCCCGTCAGCTTGACTGTCTTCCCACACCCCTCTCCTCGACAAGTCCACTAGTGTGGCCCGTCAGCTTGACTGTCTTCCCACACCCCTCTCCTCCATCCACTAGTGTGGCCCGTCAGCTTGACTGTCTTCCCACACCCCTCTCCTCCGACAAGTCCACTAGTGTGGCCCATCAGCTTGACTGTCTTCCCACACCCCTCTCCTCCGACAAGTCCACTAGTGTGGCCCGTCAGCTTGACTGTCTTCCCACACCCCTCTCCTCGGACAAGTCCACTAGTGTGGCCCGTCAGCTTGACTGTCTTCCCACACCCCTCTCCTCCATCCACTAGTGTGGCCCGTCAGCTTGACTGTCTTCCCACACCCCTCTCCTCCGACAAGTCCACTAGTGTGGCCCGTCAGCTTGACTGTCTTCCCACACCCCTCTCCTCCGACAAGTCCACTAGTGTGGCCCATCAGCTTGACTGTCTTCCCACACCCCTCTCCTCCAAGTCCACTAGTGTGACCCATCAGCTTGACTGTCTTCCCACACCCCTCTCCTCCATCAAGTCCACTAGTGTGGCCCATCAGCTTGACTGTCTTCCCACACCCCTCTCCTCCGACAAGTCCACTAGTGTGGCCCGTCAGCTTGACTGTCTTCCCACACCCCTCTCCTCCATCCACTAGTGTGGCCCGTCAGCTTGACTGTCTTCCCACACCCCTCTCCTCCGACAAGTCCACTAGTGTGGCCCATCAGCTTGACTGTCTTCCCACACCCCTCTCCTCCATCCACTAGTGTGGCCCGTCAGCTTGACTGTCTTCCCACACCCCTCTCCTCCGACAAGTCCACTAGTGTGGCCCGTCAGCTTGACTGTCTTCCCACACCCCTCTCCTCGGACAAGTCCACTAGTGTGGCCCGTCAGCTTGACTGTCTTCCCACACCCCTCTCCTCGACAAGTCCACTAGTGTGGCCCATCAGCTTGACTGTCTTCCCACACCCCTCTCCTCCATCAAGTCCACTAGTGTGGCCCATCAGCTTGACTGTCTTCCCACACCCCTCTCCTCCGACAAGTCCACTAGTGTGGCCCGTCAGCTTGACTGTCTTCCCACACCCCTCTCCTCCATCCACTAGTGTGGCCCGTCAGCTTGACTGTCTTCCCACACCCCTCTCCTCCGACAAGTCCACTAGTGTGGCCCGTCAGCTTGACTGTCTTCCCACACCCCTCTCCTCCGACAAGTCCACTAGTGTGGCCCGTCAGCTTGACTGTCTTCCCACACCCCTCTCCTCGGACAAGTCCACTAGTGTGGCCCGTCAGCTTGACTGTCTTCCCACACCCCTCTCCTCGGACAAGTCCACTAGTGTGGCCCGTCAGCTTGACTGTCTTCCCACACCCCTCTCCTCCGACAAGTCCACTAGTGTGGCCCGTCAGCTTGACTGTCTTCCCACACCCCTCTCCTCCGACAAGTCCACTAGTGTGGCCCGTCAGCTTGACTGTCTTCCCACACCCCTCTCCTCCGACAAGTCCACTAGTGTGGCCCGTCAGCTTGACTGTCTTCCCACACCCCTCTCCTCGGACAAGTCCACTAGTGTGGCCCGTCAGCTTGACTGTCTTCCCACACCCCTCTCCTCGACAAGTCCACTAGTGTGGCCCGTCAGCTTGACTGTCTTCCCACACCCCTCTCCTCCGACAAGTCCACTAGTGTGGCCCGTCAGCTTGACTGTCTTCCCACACCCCTCTCCTCCGACAAGTCCACTAGTGTGGCCCGTCAGCTTGACTGTCTTCCCACACCCCTCTCCTCCGACAAGTCCACTAGTGTGGCCCGTCAGCTTGACTGTCTTCCCACACCCCTCTCCTCCGACAAGTCCACTAGTGTGGCCCGTCAGCTTGACTGTCTTCCCACACCCCTCTCCTCCGACAAGTCCACTAGTGTGGCCCGTCAGCTTGACTGTCTTCCCACACCCCTCTCCTCGGACAAGTCCACTAGTGTGGCCCGTCAGCTTGACTGTCTTCCCACACCCCTCTCCTCCGACAAGTCCACTAGTGTGGCCCGTCAGCTTGACTGTCTTCCAACACCCCACTCCTCCGACAAGTCCACTAGTGTGGCCCGTCAGCTTGACTGTCTTCCCACACCCCTCTCCTCGACAAGTCCACTAGTGTGGCCCGTCAGCTTGACTGTCTTCCCACACCCCTCTCCTCGACAAGTCCACTAGTGTGGCCCGTCAGCTTGACTGTCTTCCCACACCCCTCTCCTCGACAAGTCCACTAGTGTGGCCCGTCAGCTTGACTGTCTTCCCACACCCCTCTCCTCCGACAAGTCCACTAGTGTGGCCCATCAGCTTGACTGTCTTCCCACACCCCTCTCCTCCGACAAGTCCACTAGTGTGGCTTGTCAGCTTGACTGTCTTCCCACACCCCTCTCCTCCGACAAGTCCACTAGTGTGGCCCGTCAGCTTGACTGTCTTCCCACACCCCTCTCCTCGGACAAGTCCACTAGTGTGGCCCGTCAGCTTGACTGTCTTCCCACACCCCTCTCCTCCATCCACTAGTGTGACCCGTCAGCTTGACTGTCTTCCCACACCCCTCTCCTCCGACAAGTCCACTAGTGTGGCCCGTCAGCTTGACTGTCTTCCCACACCCCTCTCCTCCGACAAGTCCACTAGTGTGGCCCGTCAGCTTGACTGTCTTCCCACACCCCTCTCCTCCATCCACTAGTGTGGCCCGTCAGCTTGACTGTCTTCCCACACCCCTCTCCTCCGACAAGTCCACTAGTGTGGCCCGTCAGCTTGACTGTCTTCCCACACCCCTCTCCTCCGACAAGTCCACTAGTGTGGCCCGTCAGCTTGACTGTCTTCCCACACCCCTCTCCTCGATCCACTAGTGTGGCCCGTCAGCTTGACTGTCTTCCCACACCCCTCTCCTCGACAAGTCCACTAGTGTGGCCCGTCAGCTTGACTGTCTTCCCACACCCCTCTCCTTCGACAAGTCCACTAGTGTGGCCCGTCAGCTTGACTGTCTTCCCACACCCCTCTCCTCCGACAAGTCCACTAGTGTGGCCCGTCAGCTTGACTGTCTTCCCACACCCCTCTCCTCAGACAAGTCCACTAGTGTGGCCCGTCAGCTTGACTGTCTTCCCACACCCCTCTCCTCCGACAAGTCCACTAGTGTGGCCCGTCAGCTTGACTGTCTTCCCACACCCCTCTCCTCCGACAAGTCCACTAGTGTGGCCCGTCAGCTTGACTGTCTTCCCACACCCCTCTCCTCCGACAAGTCCACTAGTGTGGCCCGTCAGCTTGACTGTCTTCCCACACCCCTCTCCTCCGACAAGTCCACTAGTGTGGCCCGTCAGCTTGACTGTCTTCCCACACCCCTCTCCTCCGACAAGTCCACTAGTGTGGCCCGTCAGCTTGACTGTCTTCCCACACCCCTCTCCTCAGACAAGTCCACTAGTGTGGCCTGTCAGCTTGACTGTCTTCCCACACCCCTCTCCTCCGACAAGTCCACTAGTGTGGCTTGTCAGCTTGACTGTCTTCCCACACCCCTCTCCTCCATCCACTAGTGTGGCCCGTCAGCTTGACTGTCTTCCCACACCCCTCTCCTCCATCCACTAGTGTGGCCCGTCAGCTTGACTGTCTTCCCACACCCCTCTCCTCGGACAAGTCCACTAGTGTGGCTTGTCAGCTTGACTGTCTTCCCACACCCCTCTCCTCCGACAAGTCCACTAGTGTGGCTTGTCAGCTTGACTGTCTTCCCACACCCCTCTCCTCGGACAAGTCCACTAGTGTGACCCATCAGCTTGACTGTCTTCCCACACCCCTCTCCTCCATCCACTAGTGTGGCCCGTCTTTGAAAGCTTTTCCAAATGTTTTTGGTAATGTTATTTTATTTTCAATAACTAACATTCAAATAATTATTTTGTAAAAATATACAATAAAAGCACATACTTTGCAATCATATATTGATATCTTTACATTATTTCATGGATGTATAAATATGATAAAACCAGATTGAAAGGAAGCAAACCCATGCTAATAAAGCTGCTACCAGTAATAAAAATAACATTGTATAATATAATATCATATAAACCTTTATTTTGCATTCTTTTCTTTCATTCCATAACATTTTTCCTTGTAAAGATTGGGTTGGACTTTAAATGTCCAAGTTGACAAGATTAAAATTTTCGAAAGGTTTTCTAAATCTCATTCTCTGGAAAGACACAATCTTGTGGTTTAATACTAATGTAGTTACAACCTCCAAAATGCTGATGATGGTGACATGGCAGTGGCTGACAAGGGCCTCTGACAGCCAAACTGTTCTTGACTTGGTCCCAGTTTTCTATTCTTCACTGGCAGTGGATAACCTTTTCCCCTGTTCCTGAGGAACAGTTGAAAAAGTGTCCTTGGAGGACAAAGTTGAAGAGAGACAGGCAACAAAAGGAGAACAACACTGAACAGCCAGCAACAGTGGTTGATGTAATGCATTGACAGGTGAACAGTGACGGTCAAACTCAAAGACAAATACTGAAGCCTCAGCAGCACTGGGTGGTGGACCGCGCAGTGCAGGTTACAGCGCCTGGTACCAGGCAACGTGTGTGGAATGACGGAATGGGTTACCTG
>JAWQFJ010028202.1:62500-65000 GCA_034096865.1 Theodoxus fluviatilis | reverse complement strand
CATTGTCATTCTTACTGTGGAGTCGTTCATCGTTAACGAAATCTTCAATGGTGTCTCTCACTTCCACGGGAGGAGTGTGAGAGTCGGCACGATGAGGAGGGACAATCTTCCATAGACGGTACACGACCTGCAAAGTTCAAGTGGGTCGCCAACTGGTGAAGGCAGAAGTCGAAATCATTACACTCTCGATCGAGGGACGTATTTACTTCTTCTCCCTGGTGCAATTATATACGACGCTACAGCAGTAAATGAAGGGAATCAAACTGTGCTGGGGGAGGTTTTACGCAGCTGAAAGCGCAAACTAAAGACACGGATCGAGTAACGTCACAATGTTATCATTTCCCAAGATCGCAATAACTTGAATACGGCTTCTCTTTCATCGACATAACCGAGTATGAATCTAATGATTAAAGGAAGTCCTGCACAGATTTGCAGTGTGAAGAGTCAAGGCTAGCAAAAAGAGGAGGTAAAAAATTGACGGTGAAAGTGTGAGATGTCACTGGATTCGTCGCATCACAGATTCATAAACAAGACTCGGCTTGTCCCATTTAGCTGGCACCTAGCCGAGTTGTTTACACTCTGGTCCGCTGAATTTGCTGCACAATACTGCCCGAAGAGGTAAAAAAAGTGTTACTTACTTGGGTTGGAGTCATGAAAATGTGGTAAAAATCCTTTGATGGCGATGGAGCAACATCAGCAACGTCAACAATTGCTCCATGCTCATTGAGCCAGGGTTTCG
The DNA here is from genome assembly GCA_034096865.1 of Theodoxus fluviatilis. NCBI lineage: Eukaryota > Metazoa > Mollusca > Gastropoda > Cycloneritida > Neritidae > Theodoxus > Theodoxus fluviatilis. Next base: position 64,261 of record JAWQFJ010028202.1, on the reverse strand, counting down.
CTGCCTGCTTGAGATCCATTTTGAAGCCACCGCTCTGTCACCATCCCAACAACCTTGACCTTTCCCCTCGAGTAGGTATAAAAATGAAAGTCATAAGAGCAATTAATGGAAATTGTGCATAAGTCAGCATTTTGCGGAGAATAAAGCACAAAAGTGCTGTATTATCTATCTATATAACTCACACAAGAAAAAGAAACATTTAGTGGAGAAGGCAGAGGGAGAGGCTCAATAAAAATGTTTTCCCAATTTTACCAACGTAAGCTGAAAAATGTGTACAGAAAAATCAACCGATAGCCATATTACTGTAGGCTTTTCTCTGCTTCCACTGCAATAAAACACACCTAGCAAAGTTTAATTTAGAGCACACAATTATTTTGTCATGAAGGATGGAATAGACAAAGGTGAAGGTTATTAAAAATGGCCGACGGGCTTGTGGGAGTGTTGCCTGTTGGCCAGTGAGATCACCACAATGAATTTACTCTGGGCACAGACGTCTGCATCACGATTGTCATAATCAGGGTGGTAAATGGGTTGATCCCGTAATTTTTTTCTGGTTCAGCTTTTTTCTTCAAAAGAGAGCCATGAAGGCATGGAAAGTGTCACTCGCTCTTCTGTCGTTTCTTGTTTTGGTGTCTATCTTGTACTTGGGGTACTTCTGCTCCGATGCTAACTGCGCCTTGACTAAATCGAAGGAGCGTGCCCCACCGGATTACAAATCGACTGTTGAAATGTATAAACTTGGAAGAGTGCCCCAGAGTACGTTCGAAGAAGAGGACATCGTGCGCAAGTTTGAAGTCGACTTGGAAGACGAGGATGTTATTGTTTTCCTACACATGCAGAAAACGGGAGGTACAACGTTTGGAAAACATTTGGTGAGAAATCTGGACGTAGACTCCCCTTGTGAATGCCGAGGGAAGAAACGATGCGACTGCCTGACTAAACGGAAGACAGTCTGGCTCTTTAGTCGCTACTCAACCGGCTGGATGTGCGGGCTGCATGCCGACTGGACAGAACTGAAGAGCTGTGTGGACAGTGCGATGGACAAGCGGGAAGGAAGACACAGGAATAGACGGTAGGTTATTAAGCAAGTCGCCTATTATTTTCTCTCGTCACATACAATTGATAAGGCTTTGTTACGGTGTAGCACTTGCAGTGATGCACGTGCTTCCTAATGACTCGTGAAGTTGTCTGCTGATATTCATGTTGATGCTACTTGTACTAAATTCTTGTGGTCACCGACCATATATGGTTTTCATCCAAGGTCCAATAGAAATTTCAACTTATTGTATATCAAATAACAGTCATGAACCAGAGAAACTATCAAACTTAATGTGTAATTAACTTTGGATAGAAAGTTGTGCAGAGACGATCCAGATGCTTTTAGGAAACCTCGTCGAAGAGCATGAGAAAACTTTAAATGCTGACAAAGGATTAAGTCAGACTTTTGAAAATAACTATTCTTTTCAATTTACCCAAATCATGCATACTTACCTGGAGGGATTGTAGCACCTAACCTTTCTGTTAGCGAGCATGTCATGTCACATGTGTCAGTTTACTCCAGTGCAAGGGAAGCCATGATGAGCAAAGGTTGAAATTACAGTTTTCCTATTTAAAGCAGTGCAAGGGATATGTCTGGACCAATGAAAGCTGACCCTTGAAACTTTTTTCAATTACATACAGTTTAACGTTTAACTACTTATTTTGAGTTCTGTGGAGTTGACAGTGCTGTATCATGAAAACTGCTGGTAGGTAGACAGGGAA
>JAWQFJ010028202.1:27500-57500 GCA_034096865.1 Theodoxus fluviatilis | reverse complement strand
GAGACACATTTGGTCACATATCATCAAGGTCAAGGTCACTTTGAACCTTATGAAATGTGACCAAAATAGGGTAGTGAACCACTAAAAGTGACCATATCTCATGGTAGAAAGTGTCAATAAGCACCATTGTGCTTCCTATGTCTTGAATTAACAGCTTTGTGTTTCATGACCTTGGATGACCCGACCTTGGGTCAAGGTCACATGTATTTTGGTAGGGAAAATGTGTAAAGCAGTTCTTAGTGTATGATGTCATTGCTAGGTTTAGTTGCTTGACCTTGAAGGTCACCTGAAGGTCAAGGTCATGTAAAGGTCAAGGTCAAGCATGTGAGTCGTATGGGCTTTGCCCTTCTTGTTCCAAGCTGCTTTCCCCCAAAACATAAATTTAATCTTAGAAGGTTATGATGCATCTTTGAGGCTCTCACATTTTAATGGTTGCATTTGATGCTTCATTTAATTGAGACTGCAGTATATGATGAAGAATTTGTCAATTTGTACCTGAAAATGTACCAGCAAACCACCATTTTGATCAATTCAATGACATTGTTCTGCTTGCTTCACAAAGTTCTTTCCTGATTCCTTGCAGGTGAATTGCTACAACACAAGTGGGGTTTCTGCAGCAGAGAGAGATGAAATGATGCTGGAGAGTGCTAAGGAGAACCTCAGAGACATGGCCTATTTTGGGCTAACAGAGTTCCAGAATTACACGCAGTTCCTCTTTGAGAGCACCTTTGGCATCAAGTTCATCCGGGACTTCCAACAGTACAACAAGACTCACTCCAGCTCCATCAAGACCAAAGTCACTGAGGAGCAGCACCAGCAGGTCATGCGCCAGAATGCCCTGGACGTCCGGCTGTACCAATATGCCAAAGATCTGTTCTTCCAGAGGGTGGAGAGAGCCCTAGAGGAGTCTATGGACTCTTCAAAGAAAATCACATCTGTTGGGGGACCTGACAACTTTGAGGAAACCGACAAGGATGAGGTTCCCAGTAAGGAGAAAAAGGGAGAAATTACTGTGATGGACATGAGGGATGATGATGTTGGTGAGACAGAGGAAACAAAAGCTTTTGATCAGCTCGAGTCATGAATGAAGGTGTATTTAAGATACTTTGTCAGCAGATACTTTCATTGTAACAGCTGTTGAACAGTCCCAGTTGATCTGCATGAGGCACCCTACACACAAGCCTGAATTGTTCTGGATGTGTTCTCATGACATAACCGTATGGTTTGAAAAGTGTGGCTCTGAAATAGTAGTCTAAGGTAAGTTTTAAATCGGAATGCATTCACTGACCAGTTCTTTCAGTGGTATTGTAAGAAATCATTTTTGACTCACATGCGAAGCAAAAGTGAGTCTATGTACTGAGCCGTGTCGTCCGTCCGTCCGTCCGGGCGTAAAAAACTTAAACGTTGGATTTTTCTCGGAGACTATTAAGTCTATCAACACCAAATGTGGCATGATGGTGTATGATGACAAGGCCTCAAAAAACATACATAGTGACTTGACCTTGCTTCAAGGTCAAGGTCACAGGAGCCATAAATGTGGTCTCAAAAACAGTCATTTTTCACATTTTCCCAATTTTCTCCCACGTTATTGAGAATGGCGACCTTAGCTACAAGTGGTATATAGGTCAAAGCAAGCCCTATCTTTTGATACCAGTTTGGTTGACCTTGCTTCAAGGTCAAGGTCACAGGAGCTCTTCAAAGTTGGATTGTATACATATTTTGAAGTGACCTTGACCCTGAACTATGGAAGATAACTGTTTCAAACTTAATAATTATGTGGGGCACATGTTATACTTTCATCATGAGACACATTTGTTCACATATCATCAAGGTCAAGGTCACTTTGACCCTTATAAAATGTGACCAAAATGGGGTAGTGAACCACTAAAAGTGACTATATCTCATGGTAGAAAGTGCCAATAAGCACCATTGTGCTTCCTAATAAAGGTCAAGGTCAAGCATGTGAGTCGTATGGGCTTTGCCCTTCTTGTTTTAAGTCATGTTCAATCAGAAAACTTGGATAAGTGGATGCTGGTTTTGCTCTGTGTGTTAAGACAGTAGAGCGATAGTTCAGTTTACTTGTACTTAATGTATACTAGTTCAACTCTACAGCAGACATTGGTGGGAATCATGACGAGGGAAGGGGTGACTTGGCAGCTGTAAGAATGACTGCACACCTTTTGAAGGAGTGTGATGTGCAGTTACACAAGAAGTTATGTCAGTGCACACAGAGTACACAGTATGGCTAATGCATGCCAAAGTGGACTGCCTGGAAGAAGTCATATAATCTGTCTGTAAAGAAGTTGTGTAGAAAAGCATATCCGTGCAGGGAATCTGCGTATTCTATTGAAATTGGTCACCTATCTTGAGTACTTCTGTTTTCATAATCATGATAATTCTATATAGTGAAATTAGTTGTAACTACAAGGCAGCATTTTGTTTGGGGCTTGTGTCACCATAGCTTACATATTGAAGTGAATAAAATGTTGAGCTAAAGGTTTTTATGCCTCAAGTCAGTGACATCTGGAATGAGACAAAGACATGACACAAATGAGAAGATTGTATGTTGTCTTTGTACTGAGCTTCATTGTGAAGAAGGTTACAGAGGTCGATTTTGGGACAGTGCGTGAAGCCTTGAAGATCTGATTCCAGGATAATTCATGGGGAAAGTTTTATCGGACAGACCCATTGTCTGTGTAAAGGAAATCTATATAAATTGCAAATGAAAGCAGTTGTGAATCTGATTCATTAGAAGTAATTGATATCAGTATATTTCATTTACCAACATTTTCCATGATGGCTTGATTCTTTGCCTTAAATGAAATTATTTTATCTTTGCCATGAACCATACAGTTGGTGGGTAAGGATGGTGGTGGCAGTAGAAAGTCACCAACGCGTATGCCTTTTTGAAATTCAAAGAAAAGCAGGTGCGTGATGAAGACAAACAGAATGTTGGAAAAGATTGTTCTGTTCATTTCATCGTGGCTTGAAGCTGCGGTCTTTACATGGGTCTAATAGACTCCGACTCATTCCAAAAACTGTTTTTGTATTCCTGCTAAAGGTTTGCTTTGCTAACTTGTCACAAGAAGAGGCCATCATGTAGATGTTAAGTTTAGACCTGTCGTGTTCAATCTTCATGCAAGAAGTTACTGCTAATTTCAGCTCAATACATGAAAGTCTTCCAAAAATCCTTGAGTAGATCATGTTGATCACAAGGAGTGACTGATAATGCAGCAGTTATTTCATGTAATCAATCAGATCATCTGTTCTCTTCTAATCGCAATTTTGATGTTAGGACACACACACACACACACACACACACACACACACACACACACATATACACACATGTGTACACGCACGCACACGCACACACACACACCCATACACACACATGTGTACACGCACACACACACACACACACACAAATGTGGTTAGGTAACCTGACTGGCAATTTTTTTTTCTGCCGCCCTAAACTGTTACCAATTTTGAAATAAAGGACAAAAAGAGAGATACATTGATGGTAATTAAGGAATTGTGTGCTGTTCCATCCTCCCTGCCCTATGAGCACTCAGGGATTCCACTACTGAAGTAAAAAATCAGTTTTTTTTTCAGCGAAGGAGAAAGTAGGATTTATGTTTAGTCTGGCCTCTTCTGTTAAGAATGAATAAATAAATAAATAAATAAAACATAAATATATAAATATATAAATAAATAAATAAAGTTCAGGCCAACCTACCAACCCATTTTATTTTGCCATGTTACCATAACCACAACAAGTTTTGTCTAAAGTTTGGCTTTAAAATGTTTTAATGGTGTTTGAGTAACATTATCAAGCACTGTTGGTTTTGAGTAACATTATCAAGCACTGTTGGTTTTAATGGTGTTTGAGTAACATTATCAAGCACTGTTGGTTTTAATGGTGTTTGAGTAACATTATCAAGCACTGTTGGTTTTAATGGTGTTTAAGTAACATTATCAAGCACAGTTGGTTTTAATGGTGTTTGAGTAACATTATCAAGCACTGTTGGTTGTATTTTTCTTCCAGCTTGTTGCAATGGTTGCTTTGAACTTGAAGTTGGAAAAAAGTAACAATATTAACATTCAATATTCCTTGTTTTTACCCTGTAAACCCTTAATTAATCAATACATGCACATATCAAGCAGAGATCACTGAATATTCTGCATGCACAGTGTTATTTGGAACAAGGCATTTGATCTTCAATGGTTAATCATGTTGGAAACTTAATATGATCTGATTAAAACAAAATCATTGAGATGCATTTCTTATGGTTACATAGAGCGGAAGTTTTCTCTGTCTTGTTGATGCCTGCTGACTTAGACCTGACAGCACTGAGTTGCTGTGTCATCATTTTGAGATGTTTCACACTGAAACACTTTGAGAGAATGAATATGTAAGTGTAATGTATGGCAGGAACCATGATGTCCCCTGATAAACCGCAAGCCCTGGCTGCTGATCTTGTGGGGGCTTCTCCAGTAGCTCAGCCAGGGGCAGCCCCAAGCAGCCAAAGAGGCTACCGGTTCTGTTTACATGTATCTAGGTGTTCCTTTGATAGAGGAAAGAGAGTTTGAACAACACGAACCTGATCTTGTGATGCAATACTTCATTCCTTGTTTTGTCTTTCCTTGGAGGCCTGCTGCTGTACATTTTGTGTTCAATGTTTTGCATCAAGGCATTACACTCAACTTCCATCCAACCTCAACCAAGATTGCTTTGTTCTGTCATAGCAGTTTTTTGTTTCAGTTATATATTGTTAGTTGATTTACTTTTATTTTTATTTTTTATCATTAAATTACACTTTACTGGCATGCACATCCACACATGTGCAAGCTCTCATACACACACACATACACACACACGCATACACGCACGCACGCACGCACACTACACACTACACACACACACACACACACACACACACATTCACATAAACACACTCACATGTATATGCACACCTATTTGATTTTGTAGATTTGGTAACATTTATGTTTTTTGGTGTCACATGATTTAATGTAAATGTGGGTTTTGTTGCTGAAATGTTATTTTCATTTTGCATGCATTGCATGAAATGGGGGAATTTAATATTAGCCAAATTAAGCTTTGCCAGGGTATGGGCAGATATGTTTTACAATGTCGGTTGGAGCATGGCAAAAAATGGACAGCTAATACAAAACACTTGTCTTGCTGTGAATTCCAGTCATGATGGAGGTGCCAAGCTCTGACACTGAAAGGACCGTAGCTGTGCATACATAGAATTTTGTGAGGCTTATGTTACTTGCTAAGAGGATTTGTGATGTAATTTTGTGCTATAATGCTGCTGCTGTAACAGCATGTATATTTTGATCAAGCAGTAGCATTTGCAATCCGCTGTGCAATAATGAGTTTTCAGTTATCAAATGAACTTTAATACTGCTTTTATAGAATAACGAAGCTAACTGAAGAAAATTAATCCTGCCTTATAATGACTTACATGAGTATATGCTATCTCCCCCCACCACCACCCCCCCCCCCCCCCCCCCCCCCCCACCCTATTCTCTTTCTTTGGCCTCTGTGCAGTATTGTTTACATTTGTTATGCTGAATGCTTTCCTGTATTTGAGAGTTCATTCAGACATTCTTGAAGTTAAGCATGCTGAGAGTTATGCATAATATCCTTTTGTATTGAAACATTAGCCAACCCCTCTCTTAGTCGTCATTCATCAGTTCCTGATGCCTGTTTCCATACATCCAGCCCAGCACTTCTTGAAAACCCATCAGTGATAATTATGGCAAAGCTTGCTATGCATTTGTAGTGCAAAGTATGCAATCATTTACATGCCAAAGTAAGTGATTAATAATCAGGTGTTATACTTAGAAATAGCAGAACTGCTTGTGCTCTATGACCCTGGTATGAATGATGAAACAATTGAGTTGACAATCATGAATATGTTTAAAAGTGAAGAACATAAGACAGATGCAATTGCTCCTTATAATGGAAAAGTTCAAGGAAGATTATGCTTCTGTCATCTTTTACACTTCCACTCTTTCACACAGCAATGATAGTGGAGCTCCAGCTCTTTTTTGTCCATGCATCACTGAGCTCCCTTTCCTTTTCATTCAGACATGCCAACATTTCCCTCTTTTTTGTCCATGCATCACTGAGCTCCCTTTCCTTTTCATTCAGACATGCCAACATTTCCCTCTTTTTTGTCCATGCATCACTGAGCTCCCTTTCCTTTTCATTCAAGACATGCCAACATTTCCTGGATGCTGGGTCTCTGTATGTGTTCAACACAGCTTTTGTGAAACTGCATGCTGACAGCAGATTCTATGGTGGCTTCCCCATACAAATCAGGATATTTGGATGATTAAGTAAGGTGGGGGGAAGGTTAATGTAAAACTTGTTTATTTTTTTACCTCTCATAATCATATGCAGTATTTTCATAGTGAATTTTATTCTTATCTGTGCTCAAACTTTCACTCTTCTCTCAGAACTTGAGGGCAAATAATTCAGTCCTTCTTGTCGCTTTGACATCTGAAGCATGTTCTGACAAAACTACTGGGGACTGTAAGCTGATGTCGGGGGCACGCAGCTATTATTTTCACTGCTGTAGGGCAACATTACTTTCATGTCATAACTATGACTGTCCTTAAATGCAGTGGTCTTATAGTAAGTAATAAAGTGCAATAGGAATTGTCACTGCACCTCTTGATGGGTTTTCATAATATACATGTACATGTTTTCATGGGGACTGTAAGCTGATGTTGGGGGCCGCTTACCAGAACTGCGGCAACTCGGTTCAAACTTAGCTGATTGGTTGGACACCTGCTCATCGGAACCACTGCTCATGAAAATCATTTTGGTTGGTTCAATGTCAAAATCTGGCATGTTGCTGCATCTCAGTCTTGCTTCCTGCTGCAGTCTTGGATATGATTACTTTAAAGTAATGTACATTACATTTGCTGCAATCTTGGATATGATTACTTTAAAGCAGAAAGTAATGTACATTACATTTGCTGCAATCTTGGATATGATTACTTTAAAGTAATGTACATTACATTTGCTGCAATCTTGGATATGATTACTTTAAAGCAGAAAGTAATGTACATTACATTTGCTCGTGGTTGCTTTTGTCTCAAACAGCAGCATAGAAAAGTAGATGTTGGTTTCTTGAAGGGGCCTAGGTTCTTTAAAAGAGACGATCTGTTATGGTGGATAAATGCAAGCATAACATGCTTGTGAAAAGCTGCTGATTTTTGGTGCTTACTTGCTGGCCCTGTGTGAGTTCAAAATCCAAAATTGGTTGCCTAAGTTGGATTTGACAAGAAAGTGGAGCAGTTTCAGGGGGATCCTGAATGTGAGCTTGTGGCTGATTGTTGACTGAATGTAAATGTATTAAGTGTTGTGTTAAGATATACCCTTTAAATTGTAGGACAGACGCTTCAGCTACCCTTTAAACTACAGCACATGGATGACTACCCTTTAGACTGTAGGACAGATGCTACAACTACCCTTTAAACTACAGCACATGGATGGGGTATGCAGATAGAATTTCACTCTGGATATCTGTTCTAGTCATAAATGCTTTGTGAATGCAAAGCACAGAAACACTAAGTGAAAGTGTTATTTCCATTAAAGCTACATTTGAAACATTTGTTAACACTTTTAAGGGGAAAAGACTCAAATGCTATGGTGTTACAATGTATGATTTTGTATGCTCAGAAGAAGTGATGTCTATGGTTTGCTTACACATGTCTTCTCTAAAAATTGTTATATCTCTCTTTTTGTCACAGTTATAAAGGCAAGCAGTGCTGAATTAAATTTTCTTTATTAAAGAATGCCAACAGAACAAGATACATGAATGTGTAGTGTTGTGTTCTTGAACTTTGGAGACAGTGAGTCAGTCCCAGAAAGCATAGGCTTCACCAAAACGAAGTTATTGTTCAGAACAGGAAATGTGACTGTGCCAGAGAAACAAGGCTTTAGTACAAAAAACAAGAATTGAGAATACGCTCAGTTATCGTCACATGTATGTATGTTGTCTTGATATTTATGTCACTGGTTTAAAGATTTCCTCCACAAACATGCTTTTTTCTGGAAAATGCATGAATGAATAAATACTATTATGGTTGAAATATATCATTTTGTCAATTTTTTGGTACTTCAGCCTTGTATTCTTATGCATAGTCACATAAATCAAATACAGCTGTGTGAGCCTTGTTATGAACAGCTGTGTGAGCCTTGGTATGGACAGCTGTGTGAGCCTTGTCTGTTGTCATGAACAGCTGTGTGAGCCTTGTCTGTTGTCATGAACAGTTGTGTGAGCCTTGGTATGAACAGCTGTGTGAGCCTTGGTATGAACAGCTGTGTGAGCCTTGGTATGAACAGCTGTGTGAGCCTTGGTATGAACAGCTGTGTGAGCCTTGGTATGATATAGTAGAAAACTAAGACATGTGGGGAAAGGCAAGGAAAGTAATTACAACCAAAGTTTTTCTTGGGAAGTTAAGATGCAATTTGTTTAACTGCTGATAGCTTTGTGTAATGATGTTTTCTCCCTTCCATATCTTCTGGTACTAGACATTCTGAAAGAAATCCAATTTTCACTTTTTATATTGTGTGTGTGTGTGTGTGTGTGATGATGGTGATTATGATGATGGACGTGTTGTGGAAAATCTGTTACGGTCAGTTTTGCGTTATATCTTGCCTTCTTGTACATTGCTTGCTGCTGCTGTAGATGTCCATGCAGTTATGCCTATGATAGTCCAAGTGATGTTTACTTCATTAGCAGCACTGTGGGTGTGTTGCTGCTGCTGTAGATGTCCATGCAGTTATGCCTATGATAGTCCAAGTGATGTTTACTTTTAGCAGCACTGTGGGTGTGTTGCTGATGATGGAAGATGTGTTGATGGCTGGAAAGGACTTTAGCAGTTTTAGAGTACTGACGAAATTAGATGAAAATTGGTTGCAATGGTACTTTGTCTCCTGAAAATGTATAAAGAAGCTGCTGCAGGTAGTTAAAAGATCAACTGAATTTAAAGAGAAAAGTGTTGTATAAAGGTCTGACTGTGATGTAGGATATTTGAAGGCTTGGTTTCAAGGCTAGAAATACTCATGCTGTAATTGATTATTTTTCCCCATAAAAATTTGAGTCATTTGATTCTAGGATTTGGAGAAGAAGCATGTAAAGTACTTTGTAGTCGGATCTATGTTGACTGTATATTACTTATTTTATAACATCCCATGATGATTTTCTTGTGTATGCAAAAGTTGCATGCATGATAAATCTTGTACAAGGAACTTCCATGAGCAGCGTACACAATTGAAGTATAAATTGCATTTATGGACAAGTTCACTGTAAGAATGTACATTATCCTGTTCAGGAACCCTGAATGATCACAAACTGCCAAGTGTTTGCAAAGCATTCGGGGTAGAATCTCATATAAGGTTTGACATCCGCAAGCAGATCTCCATGTGCCAAATGTAGCTCATGTAGAATAAATCATTTGCTAACGTGTGTGGCTGCGTTGATTTGTTTAATCCCTAAGTGCTGTCCATCTGTTTCTGCATCTATAGACAACACGTGTTGACACCAGACAGAGTTCTTACTAGGTACCATTTTACATGCCTGGGGTTTGGTCCAATAACTGATATGAAGGGGGGAATGGTTGGGGATACGAGAACACATGGAAAGTTTTTAGAAGTACTGGCCAGAATGCCCATGCTGCAGATAATGGTTGAGAACCTCTGCAATTGTGTGTGCATCTCATTCTATCAATGACCAAATTGCCTCAGTTGGCTCACTGGTGGTGAACTACTCCATCTTTCCCCATTTATCGGCAGTGTTGTGTTGCTTGATCACACCTGAACTTTAGTGATCATTATGGAGTCTCTGAAATCTTCCAACTAGATCCATGCAGGTATAGCAGAGATATATCTATCTTTTGTATGCCACGAACCTGACTCGATAGGAAATTATCATTCCTCTGTTCTCTTGTCTCTGTCATAGTAACGGATTTGAAGCTGAAGAGGTCTTTGTCTTATGGCAGTTTCTTATAAAATTTCTGTTCATACATTCACAGGACAATTGAAGTATTGTGAATAACTACATAGTATGAAATGGAGGCGAGTAGAGCTAAGATAGTCTGAACTATCTGTGGCCAGAAATGGGAGCTCAGAACAGACTGCACAACAAGGATGTACAGTAGGGGGTGGCCGTTGGCAATCTGCAGTGACTCCAGTTTGCAAGTAAGCACACTGCACCCACAACAGTGTCACGCTCAGCCACTGGGTAAATGTAACCTGATCTGCCCCATTTTTCCCCCTCATGGTTCAATCCACAACCCAAAGCTGGACAAGGGTGTACAACTATCTGCCTCATGTCAATTTTGGGTCAGTGAACACCAGTATGAAATCCATAGTGGTAGGCAAGGTTTTTATGTCTCCAAGGGAAGTACGCATTGCCAAAGAAGGAAGTAATTGTGTCGTTTTAATAATGTTTCCTTCTCGAAAAGGCTTGTTGTTGTTGGTGGTGGTGATGGTGGTGGTGGAACAGCAGTTTTTACGTGACTTGCCTTGATTTACCACAAAAGGTTTTTGAGCAAATATAACGCGATTGCCACAAGAAAGCGCAGCGAGCCCTGGCAGGTACACCCTGGCAGTCAAAAGTTCACTGACCTTAGAGAACTCACACTTCCACCAAAGGTTCAGGTACCAGGTTCCTCCCCACCCCCCACCCCCACCCCACCCCACCCCCAACAGTTTACCTCGATGAATCCCAAACCGCTCTGCTTGTGGAGATCATACCTGCATCTATGCCTTTGAAAATAAGGAATTTTGATAATCAATTTCGAATGGCTTGATTTAAGAAGAGAAGAGAAAGCTTTACACTTTAGCTCTAGGTTAAATGATAAACCGTTTGCTGGCAACTGACCACACGAACACAGGCGGAAGGGAAGAACGTCCGGACTGCTAGGTTGCGTGCATGACATCGCCACTCCTGGAACTACTGACGGTAGAGGCGTTGGTTTTATACAGCCACTTCTCTCCCATGTCTGTCTCTGATTGCCTGACACTAGTCACCAAGGCGATTGTGGCTGTGACAGCTACATAAAAGTTACAATGGCTCACAGTGTGACTTTGCTGCTCTCACTATTGACTAGTTAACTCACAGACGGAGACAGGCGACGAACATTATTATGCTGTTGACCCATGGGTGCAACTCGTAGGACCCGTGCAGAATGAAACCAGTTATCTTGTATAAATTGTAGGATATATCTTTGATGGAACACCGCAACGTGTACAGCCTCAAAGAGTAGACCAGGTGGGCGACTTTGCCGCGTAGAATACTCTAGCGCTCTTCTCATGTATGTATAATGTATGTATAATGAACTTATATTGCGCGCACTTCCAGCCCAAAGACTGCTCAGTGGCGAATTTTCAATGGTTCTAGGATGTCCCTAGTAGGGGTCGACTAGGATCCCCTAGTCAGCAAGACGCGCTTGGCGGAAAAGGCACGTCTTGAGGCTTCCTCTGAACTTCTTCTGCTTTGGCTCCTGACGCAACGCCTCTGGCAGTTGATTCCATAGGACTGGTGCAGCAGAGCGGAAAGCTCGATCCCCCGACGAAGACCTTGTCGGTGGCACCCTGAGGAGATGAGAAGCACCAGATTTCTAGGGGGGCAGTGTCGGGAGAGCAGCTGCTGCAGGTACATTAATGGGGCGGTATCATTGCTGATAAGTGGTATTTGAAGTTAACCTCTTCGCTGCCAAGCCTTTTTAACACTGCGTGACAACCATTTGCCAAAGGTTTTTTTTTGGCGACGCAGGGTACTTGCGAGAAAAAATCATGTAAAACACATTTTTGAAGAAAAGTACCCATAACCTATATTTTTCTAAAAGAGCTTTGGACAAGGAATAGATTGATGTAAAGAATTTGTTTATTAGACTTCTGTATAGAAAATGACAAAGTCATGAACATACAAAAACACTTTTTGGCATCATATTTTTGGTACTATTGGTACCACCAAATCTTCACTCACTGACTAAACCAAGTGCAAATGATTTCAAAGTATGCCTAGACTATAGGACAACTCACACTATAAACCACTAACATTTCTGACTATCCTCAGCAGAGTGATAGACAAATGAATAGGAGTACCCATTTTCCTCATTTTCGGCTGTAAATGGGTGACGATGATAAACAATTTCTGGCATGCACAATATTCATGAAACCTACACATAACTTGTATTTTTCTGGAAGAGAAATGAACAAAGAATGTTTTTCCAACAACTCACAATAAATGGACCACTCTGCATAAAATGACAGAGCTATGAACACACAAAAACATGTTTAGGGATAATTTTTTGGTACTATTGGTACTGGTACCAAATCATCACTCAGTGACTAAACCAAGTGCAAATGATTTTAAAGTATGTCTAGACTATAGGACAACTCACACTATAAACCACTAACATTTCTGACTATACTCAACAGAGTGATAGACAAATGAATAGGAGTACCCATTTTCCTCATTTTCGGCTGTAAATGGGTGACGACGATAAACAATTTCTGGCATGCACAATCCTCTTTCTATTTTATTTTACTATCCATTTGTGGTAGAAAACCAGCAACAAAGCATTGTAGGCATGTGCACTATCACAGAAGAGATATTCTTTCATAAATGAATGGGGCTTTGAAGATACTACATCGAATTACACAATCATACATGATATAAACTTTCAAACCAACACTGACAAACATACATGAAAACCTCTATACGTGATATGATAATGATCCTCAAGATGATTTATACATTGTACACGAAAAATCATCATCATTGTCGTGTTATCATGTTTATCACTTGGTTTCGCCTGCGAGTTTATCACTTGGTTTTGTCTACGCATTATGCGCGCATGCGCCAGGAAAATTGTCGGCGCCATGTCGAGTCCTGGATCACGCGGAATTATACTGTAAGAAGAAGTAGTAAATTCTCAAAGTTGAAATACTAACAAGCCTCCAGTCTTAATTGATTGAAGAAGTACAACGCTCGGAACACAACATGGTGGCAGCGGTAAACGCAACAGCGGTGAACTGTGAACTGTACGCGTGCTGAACGAACTGAGATCCTAATCTCGCTGCGGAATTTTCTAGAACCGTTTTCACGTGGTACTGGTCTAAGAAGAAACAGTGAAGATGGGTCCGTTCAAGCCTCCGGAAAACTTCGACTTCAGCAATCCTACAGCATGGCCCGAGTGGAAGCAACGTTTCCAGCGATTCTTCACGGCTTCAAAGCTGCACAAAGAAGACGCGGAAATCCAGATAAGTACTCTTATCTACGTTATGGGTGCAGACGCAGAGAAGATTCTGACGTCTTTTCAACTGTCGGAAGAAGAAGGAAAAGTCTACGCGACTATTCTGGAGAAATTTGATGGCTACTTCATTCCGCGAGTAAATGTCATTCATGAAAGAGCCAGGTTCCACTCATGCAACCAGAAGCAGGGGGAAACCATAGAAGCCTACGTGAGAGAATTGTACGATCTGGCAAATCTAGCACAGATACAGAACAAAGACGAAGCAATCCGAGATCGTCTTGTCCTTGGAGTTCTTGATCGCGAGCTCTCAGAAAAGCTCCAACTGACACCGACACTGACACTTCAAGATGCCATCACTGCAGCACGACAATATGAACAAGTAAAGACACAGCTAACAGAGCAACGCCAGACGATCGATGCAGTCCACAGCTGCAGAGGGGCCAGTGGGGGCCATCACAGAGGCGGTAGGCGCAGCGGTTACAACGGTAATCGAGGTGACAGATCCGGCAGTCATCATCCACAGGGCGGCGGCTCTGGCCATAGGGGCGGCGGTCAGCAGAACCAGCATACCAGTGGCAGTCCACGCGGCCGTGGAAATCACTTCTCGCAGAGAGGGAGAGGAGGTTACTCATCATCATGCTCAAGATGTGGTCGTCACCATAGCAACACAGAGATCTGTCCTGCACAGGGAAAAAGGTGCAGAAATTGTTCAAAGCCAAACCACTTCGCAGCAGTATGCAGAAGCAAATCGATGCACTCAGTGGAAGAGCACCACTACGACTACCAGTATGAAGAAAGAGGAGGAGAAGAAGAGGACGAAGTACACAGAGTGACACAAGAAGAAATCTTCATTGGGCCAGTGAACAGTGGGACCAACAACGAACCACCGTGGACTACAGTCTTGACAGTTGAAAACAGCAAAATCACGTTCAAGATCGACACAGGGGCAGATGTGAGCGTCATTTCGGCAGCCCAGTATAGCAACATGAGTCCACGACCACAGCTACGGAACTCTAACACGATTCTGCGCAGCGCTGGCGGCGTCATGGAGTGCCTGGGACAGTTCGAAGCAGTCACCAGAGTCCACGATAAGCCATTCCCACTTCGGATCTTCGTCGTGAATTCGAAGACCGACAATCTTCTCAGCCGAGAAGCGTCAACAAGGATGGGTCTCGTAAAAAGAATCGACACCATCGACAGGCTACCCTTCGGTGCACTGGATGAGAAACCAGTCGACTGCACCCCAGTGAAAATATTGCTGAGAGACGATGTACAACCTTACAGCCTACACACAGCGCGCAGAATACCAATACCACTGTTGGAGAAAGTCAACAAAGAGTTGGCCAGGATGGAAGCCAAAGGCATCATAGAAGCAGTGACTGAACCTACAGACTGGTGCGCTCCCATCGTACCAGTACTGAAAAAGTCCGGCGACGTGAGGATTTGCACAGATTTCAAGAAGCTCAATCTGGCTGTGAAGCGGGAGAGGTACATCCTTCCAACCCTCGACGACATTCTGCACAAGCTATCGGGGTCAGCGTTCTTCAGCAAGCTCGACGCGACTTCAGGCTTCTGGCAGTTGCCTCTCGACCCTTCGACAGCGAAGCTCACCACGTTCATAACCCCAACATCCGGGAGATATTTTTACAAGAGACTCCCTTTCGGAATATCCTCAGCGCCTGAGATTTTTCAACGCACAGTCGAAAACATCTTGAAGGATCAGAGCAACGTCGTCTGCTTCTTCGACGATATCCTCGTCTACAGCGAAGACGAGCTGTCCCATGAGCGCCACCTGGGCGGCGTCATGAAGAAACTAGCCAGTGTCAACCTCAAGCTCAACCCAGACAAGTGCGAGCTGAGAAAGCAAGAGATCGAGTTTCTTGGGCATCGCATCAGCAAGAACGGAGTCTCTCCAGATCCGACCAAGGTTGAAGCCATCACCAACATGGCCAGACCCCACCAACGTGACGGAGTTGAGGAGAGTTCTGGGCATGATCAACTTTCTGGGCCGATACTTGCCGAACCTGTCGACAGTACTGCGGCCAGTGACAGAACTTTTGGAGAACGACAGAGCCTGGTCATGGGGGCCAGCGCAGATCAAAGCCATGAGTGAGGTGAAGAAGATGCTGACGTCAACACCCACACTTGCCTTCTACGACCCAAGAAAGCCCACAACAGTGAGTGCAGATGCAAGCAGCTATGGAGTAGGTGGAGTCCTACTACAGCAATACCCTGACGGAATCCTCAAGCCGGTAGCGTACTGTTCACGTACCTTGACACCCACTGAGAGCAGGTACGCACAAATCGAGAAGGAAACTCTCGCAGCTGTCTACGCCTGTGAGAAGTTCAGCCGCTACCTGGTTGGCCTGTCCAGTTTCAAGCTAGAGACGGATCACAAGCCTCTCGTCCCCATCATCAACTACAAGAACCTTGAGGACACCCCAGTCAGATGCCAGAGAATGCTCATGCGACTCATGAGATTCAACCCCATCGCAGAGTACGTGCCGGGAAAGCAGCTCGTCGTGGCAGACACTCTTTCTCGCAGCCCACAGAAGTACAAAGAAGAAGATGTGAGCAGAGTGGAGCTACTCATCGAAGACGTGGCAGACTACGTCGACAGCGTGAACCTGTCCTGGTCCTACCACATGCCGGACAAGAAACTGAAAGAACTGGCAGAAGAAACCAAGAAAGACAGTTTGATCCAAGCAGCATTACACTACGTGCGAGAAGGATGGCCAGTGTACGCGTCAGATGTTGAGGAAGGACTGCGTGATCTCTTCGAAGTCCGCGGCGAACTCAGCGAGAACAACGGCCTGCTCACCAGAGGCAGCCGCATCGTGATACCAGCGTCCATGAGAGATGAAATCCTAGCAAGGATCCATGACGGTCATCTCGGCATCGTAAAGTGCCGTGAGAGAGCGAACGCAGCGTGCTGGTGGCCAGGAGTCGGCACGCGCATCAAGCAAATCGTCCGCAACTGCAAGCACTGTCAAGAGAAACAGGCTACTCAGCGAAAAGAACCACTCATCACAACAGAACTACCAGATAGGCCATTCCAGAAGTGTGCAGCTGATCTTTGTGAACTCAAGGGAAAGCAGTACCTTGTACTGATAGACTACTTCTCAAGATACCTCGAGATAGCCTACCTCAGAAACATCACCTCTTCAGAAGTCATCGGACGGATGTCCAACATGTTTGCTCGTCACGGGATTCCAGAAACACTCATTACTGACAATGGCCGTCAGTTCACATCATCAGAGTTCAAGCAGTTTTCACAGCGTTGGGGCTTTGAACACATCACCACATCCCCGCACTACCCGCAAGCAAACGGCGAAGCTGAGAGAGCTGTACAAGAAGCCAAGAAGATTCTGGGCCAGAAGGAGCCAATGATAGCACTACTTGCCCACAGAGCCACTCCTATCGCAGCGACAGGCAAGAGTCCAGCCGAGCTAGCATTCGGCCGAAAGCTTCGTACAACACTCCCAACCCTGCCTGAAAACCTTGCGCCAAGTTATGAAAGGAAGTCTGTGGCTGACAAGGATAGAGAACACAAAGCAGCATACAAGAAAGTATTTGACAGACACCACGGAGTCCGTCCACTGGGAGAACTTTCGCCAGGTGACCCAGTTCTCCAGAAGCTGGACAACGAGAAGAAGTGGGGAAGTCCAGCCATCGTCCAACAGCAGTGTGCACCAAGATCCTATGTGGTACAAACGCCTAACGGCAAGAACTTCCGGCGAAATCGTCGTCATCTCAGGCTGTTCCACAGTCCTCAGCCTGAGCGGTCCCGTCCTAACCCCAGCACGGTCCACAAGCGCCTGTCCCTGTCCAGTCACGTTATCCCTGTCCCTGTATCCAGAGACCAGAAGAGAGATTGTGGCAGTCCCAGCTACAATGCAGCACGTCCCAGCTGCAACGACTCTGACAGTCACAATTCAGAGTCAGGTACCAGTCCGAGACAGGGCAAGTCCATCGTCCAAGTCGGTCAACGCCCGCCAGATGTCAACAGTTCCGACACTGCCAGTGGTGGTCTACCTCCAGTCCGACCTCCCGAGGGCAACAGCAGTCCAGCCGTGACGATGACCCGCAGCGGCCGCATTGTTACCAGACCAATCCGCTTCCAGGATAACTAACAATTTTTTAACATTGTTGGAATGCAGGACACATTGATCTGAACTTTTAACTTTTAAAGTGAATTTATCTCCCTTCTCGGTTATCACAGACTCTAATGAATAACTAGCCACTGGGCTGATTTTTGCAAAATCTCAAAGAGGGGAAGATGTCGTGTTATCATGTTTATCACTTGGTTTCGCCTGCGAGTTTATCACTTGGTTTTGTCTACGCATTATGCGCGCATGCGCCGGGAAAATTGTCGGCGCCATGTCGAGTCCTGGATCACGCGGAATTATACTGTAAGAAGAAGTAGTAAATTCTCAAAGTTGAAATACTAACAAGCCTCCAGTCTTAATTGATTGAAGAAGTACAACGCTCGGAACACAACAATCATCATCATAGCTACCTGCATTCTATTTTGTCTTTTTCAAGTAAACATAAACTAAATCGAATAATTCTTACCTCTTCTGTGTCCTGAAGCGCTCGCCCTACGTTCAAAGATAATCTTTGCTACGTTCACGTGCTTGAGGCTGTCGCACACGTGGTCTGCCGCGTCCTCCAAGTCGAAGGGATTCTCTAGATCCTGATGATTCCTCGCCCTCGTCACTGTCACTTTCGACTTCAGCTTCAACATCAGTATCTTTCGTTGAAGCATACTCAACCTCCAGCTCGATCAGCTCTCTCTGCATTATCAACGTTGTCACGAACGATCTGAGCAATACCGACCCCTCCGCCCACTCTGATTGCTTCGTAGGTAAACATTCGCTCCACCTCTCCTTTGCAGCAAATCATCGGACATGTTGCCTTCATCCGAAAGCTCTCCCTGTTCCTCGAGGATATTTAAGATGTCTTCAACGTCCGAAGTGACATAATCACTCATGTCAACTTCTTTTCTCCGTCTTTTTCCATGACTGGGCCCTGGCTCGTTCGAATTATCCGCCATTGCAACGCAAAATGTAAACAACTCGCGATCCAAGCATCTGCTTCGGGGTTTTCACATCACGGGCGCCCCAAACTTATTAATATTCAGTAGATCTATCATTCTGCTTTCTTATTGGCCAAAGTCTGGATATTTCCGATCTAAACTTAACCCAGGGAAATTTCCCATCGTGCACTTGGCGGCCTCGCGGGTAAACCCGTGATGTGGCAACTCTTACAGCAGAGCGTCTCGCGGGTAGACCCGTCATGGGGCAGCGAAGAGGTTAGAGGAGAAAAAACTCCTATATGCATGTTGTGTATGAAAAAAGAGAGAAAAAAGATAGTAAAATAAAGTACTCTACCTTCAAACGATATGTTTTCCAAAACAGCCAGGCAAATCCTACACTTCAGAAAGGGTGAATTTAAAGTGAAGAGAAGTTTAAATAACTCACGCAAACTTATACAGACGAATCCTGGAAGAAAAGAGGACCAGAAACATTAATTAGGAGGACGCGGCAAAGAACCTCATTCATCAGCCGTATCAACTGTGCAGGGAGAGGGGATGGTGGGGTGGGAAGGGACACGTGGGGATGGATGGGTGGGGAATGGGTGTTGGCTCTTGAATCTAAAGCTAGATGATGGTACGTGAGCTATGCGCGCTTCTTGCTACGGGGTTTGCAGACGAGTGCAGGAGTCAGCAGGTAAACAAACGGGTTTCGTTGCTTACAAGTTACATATCAGGTGCAAGTGTGGCCAAAGATTATATAGTCTTTGGTGTGGCTGTGCTCCTGCTGAGGATTACTCACGCAGTCAAGTTAGGGCTGACTTACACACACAAAAAAGACAGGTCCCA
This sequence comes from Theodoxus fluviatilis, assembly GCA_034096865.1. Taxonomy (NCBI): domain Eukaryota; kingdom Metazoa; phylum Mollusca; class Gastropoda; order Cycloneritida; family Neritidae; genus Theodoxus; species Theodoxus fluviatilis. The sequence goes on along the minus strand of JAWQFJ010028202.1, from coordinate 38,305 downwards.
AATTCACCCGCACGCGTCAACAGGTTGCTCGATCCATCTAGAGAAAATGTAATGCGACAGGCTTGAGATAAGACAATCCGCCGTTCCTTTCCTTGCACAGAGGCAGAAACCGCATCCCCAAGAGCTTGGACGTGACTAGCAAAGGTCTCTGAGTAGCTTGGGATTCTATCACCGTGTACCCATAACTCAGGAAGTAGGTCAACAAACCTACGCAGAGCCTTGCCTGCCTAGTTCGGCTGGGGTGTCTGCATCTGGAGCAAAGACAGAGAACAGGGGACCCGGGGGCGAAGTTCCTGAGAATTAAGCTTGCTGTATCGGACGAACAAGATGTATGTGAGCGGCCGAGTGATTCTTGCTGCTGGCATCCTTGCTGCAGCCATTATCATTGTTCTTCTGGCTTTGACAATTCATGGCTTCACCAGGAACCCTGGGTCTGATGCAGGTGAGAGAGAGAGAGAGAGAGAGAGAGAGAGAGAGAGAGAGAGAGAGAGAACGAACGGACGAACGAACTTCATTTTACAAGGGTAGTGAATTAGGCAGTAGTGCCTTCCTTACATTCAGCCCTTGAGGCAAAATATTCAAATGTGGCGTGAGAGAGAGAGAGAGAGAGAGAGAGAGAGAGAGAGAGAGAGAGAGAGAGAGAGAGAGAGTGGACAGACAGACTGGTACAGTGGTAGGCAGGCATTCTCTAAAGCAACCAGACAAGCAGACTAATATAGACGTGTACGTAGGCAGACAGGATGCAGAAACGGCTGGCTGAGAGGTATATATATCCATTCAAGTATGAGTTGAATGATATTGCAGAAGAAGAAACGTGTACTTGGTATTCAGATGAACGTGTAATCCTACCCTGTAATCCTTAGACAAGTGAAACATTGATGGAGGAGGGAATAGGTTGGGGGGGTGGGGGGGCGGGGGGTGGGGGTGGGGTGGGGGGTGGAGAGAGGAGAGGCGATTGGGCGCATGGCCGGGTTGGGATTATAAGCCAATTTTGTATCGTCGCTATAGACGGCAATTTAGCTTTTCAAAGTTCTCTTTTCTTTACTTTAGTAAACCCGAAATACGAGTTTATCTTTAGCAAACCGGTTCGACATGACTGTTGATCATGATGCGAGTTTTCAGATGCATTGCAGCACTCACGTACTGTTTTGGTTGAAAAAAAATCGTGCTGAAGATGCAGTTCTTGCATGACAGGATAAGCCAGATTTTCTGAGTGAAATCAAAGATTATAGTTAACCTATAATCTTTGGTGAAATTGTAACATCGGTATTTTGAATTATGACTGAATCAAAATTAGCCGAAACGAAAACATTAATGTAACTTGAATACTTTTCCTTCTTTCGTGATTGAATCAAAACTGTACCAAAACTTTGATTTGTGAGCAGTAGCTGAATAAAAATTAAACGAAAGCCCGAATTTAACTAGCATATTATTGTCATTCATGATAGTCGATAATGCAGGTGTAATACTAGCAAAGTCAGGGATCAATGGAGTAACTTCCCCTTTGATAATAACTCTCTAAGGAGGAGTTGCAATTAATGTGATGTAAACAATCACGTTAATTAACTCTGCCTCGGTAGGTTAGGTTCGTTTCTAAATAAATGCATTTTTCATCGGAGTAACTCAAATATTAAACATATTACCCTACTTTGAGCACCAATGGTAAAGTGATGTCTTATCTGTTTGTTATTTGTTACAGTCGCTACTTCACAGACAACCCTGATCGTTCCGAGGATGGAAGCGCTAGTGGATGATGGACTGGATCTGGTCTGGCATCAGGACATTAACTCCAGGCAGAAGCTTGCCCAGGCACTGCAGCCAGGTGCTTCGAATGTTCAGAGTTATCACTGAAAGTGAAATGTTTAGGGATAGAGCATCCTTTGGGGACTGCTATTCATGGATAAACCTTAAAAAGATACAATTTCTTACGCCAGACCGGAACAAGGAAAATCGACTGCTGACAACAGTTCGGAATGGGATGGGCACATGCTGGCGTTAAGTGACAAACAGTGAAAGAACAGTCAAAGGGACGAGGGTGAAATAATTTCACCCAGGTCTCAGACTTGTTCGAAAAATAAGTTTTACACCACACGACCACTTTGACCTCATTGGACCACGTATAGGTTATCGGTTTGAGTACTAGAGACGACAGATAGTGTCTCGGTTTAAATTGCCTGCAGCGACAGTACGATAGGTGAACTGTAGAAGCTGCAGTTATTATGCAATGAAAATTGAATAAGAAGAGAAGAAAATTGCTCATTTTTCAGTGACAAATGATGCAGCAGACTTAGCAGAAATGCATTACCAACATAGTACATGTATACTGAACATCGATCAGGGACTCACTTTTTTTTCCACTAGACACTTGAATTCATCATCAACCCAACCCTTTACCAAATTCTTGCAATTACTGAAACTTCTTAAAATACATTTTACATGCATTATTGTGATTGTGTTCTCAATCTTCAAAAATGTTTTCAGGTTTAATACTGGAGGCCTTTTCCTCTGATAAATCCAGTAGCACATAAACAGTGCCTGCTGCCCTCTCTGCCTTTCTTTCTGCACAATCCCTTTAGGTCTTGGCAATCTCTTTTCTCTCGCACTTGCAGATGCACAAGGTTATGGACCATGGTGTGGAAGCTTCTTCTTTCTGCTTCACTTCCTTGTTTCTCTTCCTATCCAAGGCTGTCCCATGCCCCTCAAGCACTATTTGGAAGGTACACGGTCTCACCTGGCTTTGGGGAGACAGTTCTTACACTGTGCTGTTTATTTAAAACACAAAACTTATGATGAAATTTTAAGTTGCTTGCACTCATGATTGCGTCAAGTGATTTCATACACTTGTTTGTACACAGATTGTGTGTCCATGTGACAGAAGCCACTCAAAACACACACACACACACACACATGCATGCACACACACACACACAAACACACACACACACATGCATGCACACACACACACACAAACACACACACACACACACACACACATGCATGCACACACACACACAAACACACACACACACATGCATGCACACACACACACACACATGCATGCACACACACACACACACACACACACACACATGCATGCACACACACACACAAACACACACACACACACACACACACACATGCATGCACACACACACACAAACACACACACACACATGCATGCACACACACACACACAAACACACACACACACACACACACACACACACACACACACACACACACACACACACACAGCACAGCTAAGCAATAAGAAATGCCTTAATGCTTATGCTGGTCAGAGTGACAGAGAATCACAGAAGCTCAAATTCTAGAGCAGCACCAGGTGTACATGTAGAAACCCCTGAAAGTGTCACAAGTGCTTTTTTGAAAACATTACTCTACTGCTTTTCTTACATTGGGAATGTAAAAGACTGGTACTGTTTAGGTGCTGTGCAAGCCATTGGATTGTTTTTGACTCACATGCGAAGCAAAAGTGAGTCTATGTACTCACCCTTTTCGTCCGTCCTGTCGTCCGTAAAAAACTTTAACGTTGGATTTTTCTTGGAGACTATTCAGTCTATCAACAGCCAATTTGGTATGATGGTGTATGATGACAAGGCGTCAAAAAACATACATAGTGACTTGACCTTGCTTCAAGGTCAAGATCGCAGGGGCCATAAATGTTTAAAAAAACAGCCATTTTTCACATTTTCCCCAATTTTCTCTGAAGTTTTTGAGATTGGATACCTGACCTATATATGGTATATAGGGCAAAGTAATACCTATCTTTTGATACCAGTGATTGACCTTGCTTCAAGGTCAAGGTCACAGGAGCTCTTTAAAGTTGGATTGTATACATATTTTGAAGTGACCTTGACCCTGAACTATGGAAGATGACTCTTCCAAACTTCATAACATTGTAGTACATATGTTATAGTTTCATACTAGGTCACCCGTGTCGTCCGTCCGGGCGTCCGGGCGTCCGTAAAAAAACTTTAACGTCGGATTTTTCTAGGAGACTATTAAGTCTAACAACACCCAATTTGGCATGATGGTGTAGGATGACAAGGCATCAAGAAACATACATAGTGACTTGACCTTGCTTCAATGTCAAGGTCGCAGGGGCCGTAAATGTTGTCTAAAAAACAGCCATTTTTCACATCCTCTCAGCATGTGAGTCGTGTGGGCTTTTTCATGTTAGAAAGGATAGAATGAAGTATGTGTTCATGGGTAAATTTGAAAACTTTACTGAAGTGCAAAAGATCAATGATTAGAGATTCAGGCAGGGACAGATATAATAACCACCATTGTAATTCCCTGTTGTACTTTCTTTAATGCATAATGTTCCATACCACCAACCTCTGCCCTTTGCTGCCATTCCCATTCTGCCTCTTGCTGGAAGCTAAACCCCACTGCTTCATACTCAAACTCATTGTAGCAGCCATGTAATGATCATGTGGTAGAAATGTCTGTTTTCTCTTACACGATTACCACATTTGGAACAATGAGTTTGAACAGGAAAACTCAGTAGCTAGCTCCGGTCTTTGCTGTCAGCAAGAAATGGTATAGGAATGGCAGCAAGGGCAGGTAAAACTGTTATGGGGCGTTAGGGATTAACTCTCTTCTGTTAATCTACCTTAGAATCATTGCATATGGAGAAAAAAACCCCAACCTCTTTTGCATTTTTTTTCTTCTTCAAAATTCACATAGAAAAATGTTTGTTAGGCTTATACAGGTGCATGGTCCACTTCCAGATGATAAGTAAAAAAATATTTTAACTCTAAGGTTTTCATCAGCAACCTGTATTCACAGCAAGGGAATAGGGGGTGGGGGTGGAAAATCAGAGTGGAAGAGAGTTAATCCTAAATGACAATCCATGGACAAGAAACAGTGTCTTAGAAACCCGAGAGCATATCTTGACAAAGAATTGTGTTGCAGGACACTTGGTCATGCTGGAGGCCAACATAATGGTGGGTGAGGAGAACTCTCCTGTCATTGTGGCTTCTCAGGGCATCGCCAGTGACCTCCCCTTGGTGCTGTTTTTGGACCAGGTGGCACTCGCTTCAGGCAACAGCAGAGGCATCCTCCTTAACTTCAAGGTCTGTCTGCTTGTGTGTAAGTGTGTGAGTGTGTGTGTGTGTGTGTGTGTGTGTGTGTGTGTGTGTGTGTGTGAGTGTGTGTGTGTGAATGCATGTATGTGTGTGTGTGTGTGTGTGTGTGAGAGAGAGAGAGAGAGAGAGAGAGAGAGAGAGAGAGAGAGAGAGAGAGAGAGAGAGAGAGGGCATTTGCAGATGTATGATGACATTATTAGCCTCTTTTTTAGGAGGTGTAGATGGTCCAGTATGCTAAGGCGTTGGGCTTTGCAGCGAGGCGCTGTGCCGTGGTTTAATCCTAGGGGCGGGAGAGATGGGGGAAAAGTTACAAATCATGTATGATGACAGTTTTGACATGGAATACAATAGTGTTTAATAAGCATTACTTCAATTGAGGTTTTATGTCTTCTATGGGCATTTCTTCATTCTGCTAGTAGTGGATAAGCATGCCTCATATCAATTTAGGAAATAGAATATAACTGTTTTCTCTTTTTAAAATATTAAAAATAAAATCATTTCATAATTTTCTGGAACTTCAGTATCATTGGTAAGGGATAATGCCCCAACTACACAGCTTGGCCCCTTAGTGCCATTCACATAAAGCCCTTGCTGCCATTCCCATACAGTCCTTGCTGCCATTCTCATACAGCCCTTGCTGCCATTCCCATAAAGCCCCTTGCTGCCATTCCCATACAGCCCTTGCTGCCATTCCCATACAGTCCTTGCTGCCATTCTCATACAGTCCTTGCTGCCATTCCCATACAGCCCTTGCTGCCATTCTCATACAGCCCTTGCTGCCATTCTCATAAAGCCCCTTGGTGCCATTCCCATACAGTCCTTGCTGCCATTCCCATACAGCCCTTGCTGCCATTCCAATATGGCTCCTTGCTTCCTTTCCCATAAGGCTCGTTGCTGTCATTCCCACATTCCCATAAGGCTCCTTGCTGTCATTCCCATACCAGCCCTAGCCCTTGCTGCCATTCCCATACAGCCCTTGCTGCAATTCCCATACAGCCCTTGCTGCCATTCCCATAAAGCCCCTTGCTGCCATTCCCATACAGCCCCTTGCTGCCATTCCCATAAAGCCCCTTGCTGCCATTCCCATACAGTCCCTTGCTGCCATTCCCATACAGTCCTTGCTGCCATTCCCATACGCCCTTGCTGCCATTCCCATACCAGCCCTAACCCTTGCTGCCATTCTCATACAGCCCTTGCTGCCATTCTCATAAAGCCCCTTGCTGCCATTCCCATAAAGCCCCTTGCTGCCATTCCCATACAGTCCTTGCTGCCATTCCCATACAGCCCTTGCTGCCATTCCAATATGGCCCCTTGCTTCCTTTCCCATAAGGCTCGTTGCTGTCATTCCCACATTCCCATAAGGCTCGTTGCTGTCATTCCCACATTCCCATAAGGCTCCTTGCTGTCATTCCCACATTCCCATAAGGCTCCTTGCTGTCATTCCCACATTCCCATAAGGCTCCTTGCTGTCATTCCCACATTCCCATAAGGCTCCTTGCTGTCATTCCCACATTCCCATAAGGCTCGTTGCTGTCATTCCCACATTCCCATAAGGCTCCTTGCTGTCATTCCCACATTCCCATAAGGCTCCTTGCTGTCATTCCCACATTCCCATAAGGCTCCTTGCTGTCATTCCCACATTCCCATAAGGCTCCTTGCTGTCATTCCCACATTCCCATAAGGCTCCTTGCTGTCATTCCCACATTCCCATAAGGCTCCTTGCTGTCATTCCCACATTCCCATAAGGCTCCTTGCTGTCATTCCCACATTCCCATAAGGCTCCTTGCTGTCATTCCCACATTCCCATAAGGCTCCTTGCTGTCATTCCCACATTCCCATAAGGCTCCTTGCTGTCATTCCCACATTCCCATAAGGCTCCTTGCTGTCATTCCCACATTCCCATAAGGCTCCTTGCTGTCATTCCCACATTCCCATAAGGCTCCTTGCTGTCATTCCCACATTCCCATAAGGCTCCTTGCTGTCATTCCCACATTCCCATAAGGCTCCTTGCTGTCATTCCCACATTCCCATAAGGCTCCTTGCTGTCATTCCCACATTCCCATAAGGCTCCTTGCTGTCATTCCCACATTCCCATAAGGCTCCTTGCTGTCATTCCCACATTCCCATAAGGCTCCTTGCTGTCATTCCATCATTCCCATAAGGCTCCTTGCTGTCATTCCCACATTCCCATAAGGCTCCTTGCTGTCATTCCCACATTCCCATAAGGCTCCTTGCTGTCATTCCCACATTCCCATAAGGCTCCTTGCTGTCATTCCCACATTCCCATAAGGCTCCTTGCTGTCATTCCCACATTCCCATAAGGCTCCTTGCTGTCATTCCCACATTCCCATAAGGCTCCTTGCTGTCATTCCCACATTCCCATAAGGCTCCTTGCTGTCATTCCCACATTCCCATAAGGCTCCTTGCTGTCATTCCCACATTCCCATAAGGCTCCTTGCTGTCATTCCCACATTCCCATAAGGCTCCTTGCTGTCATTCCCACATTCCCATAAGGCTCCTTGCTGTCATTCCCACATTCCCATAAGGCTCCTTGCTGTCATTCCCACATTCCCATAAGGCTCCTTGCTGTCATTCCCACATTCCCATAAGGCTCCTTGCTGTCATTCCCACATTCCCATAAGGCTCCTTGCTGTCATTCCCACATTCCCATAAGGCTCCTTGCTGTCATTCCCACATTCCCATAAGGCTCCTTGCTGTCATTCCCACATTCCCATAAGGCTCCTTGCTGTCATTCCCACATTCCCATAAGGCTCCTTGCTGTCATTCCCACATTCCCATAAGGCTCCTTGCTGTCATTCCCACATTCCCATAAGGCTCCTTGCTGTCATTCCCACATTCCCATAAGGCTCCTTGCTGTCATTCCCACATTCCCATAAGGCTCCTTGCTGTCATTCCCACATTCCCATAAGGCTCCTTGCTGTCATTCCCACATTCCCATAAGGCTCCTTGCTGTCATTCCCACATTCCCATAAGGCTCCTTGCTGTCATTCCCACATTCCCATAAGGCTCCTTGCTGTCATTCCCACATTCCCATAAGGCTCCTTGCTGTCATTCCCACATTCCCATAAGGCTCCTTGCTGTCATTCCCACATTCCCATAAGGCTCCTTGCTGTCATTCCCACATTCCCATAAGGCTCCTTGCTGTCATTCCCACATTCCCATAAGGCTCCTTGCTGTCATTCCCACATTCCCATAAGGCTCCTTGCTGTCATTCCCACATTCCCATAAGGCTCCTTGCTGTCATTCCCACATTCCCATAAGGCTCCTTGCTGTCATTCCCACATTCCCATAAGGCTCCTTGCTGTCATTCCCACATTCCCATAAGGCTCCTTGCTGTCATTCCCACATTCCCATAAGGCTCCTTGCTGTCATTCCCACATTCCCATAAGGCTCCTTGCTGTCATTCCCACATTCCCATAAGGCTCCTTGCTGTCATTCCCACATTCCCATAAGGCTCCTTGCTGTCATTCCCACATTCCCATAAGGCTCCTTGCTGTCATTCCCACATTCCCATAAGGCTCCTTGCTGTCATTCCCACATTCCCATAAGGCTCCTTGCTGTCATTCCCACATTCCCATAAGGCTCCTTGCTGTCATTCCCACATTCCCATAAGGCTCCTTGCTGTCATTCCCACATTCCCATAAGGCTCCTTGCTGTCATTCCCACATTCCCATAAGGCTCCTTGCTGTCATTCCCACATTCCCATAAGGCTCCTTGCTGTCATTCCCACATTCCCATAAGGCTCCTTGCTGTCATTCCCACATTCCCATAAGGCTCCTTGCTGTCATTCCCACATTCCCATAAGGCTCCTTGCTGTCATTCCCACATTCCCATAAGGCTCCTTGCTGTCATTCCCACATTCCCATAAGGCTCCTTGCTGTCATTCCCACATTCCCATAAGGCTCCTTGCTGTCATTCCCACATTCCCATAAGGCTCCTTGCTGTCATTCCCACATTCCCATAAGGCTCCTTGCTGTCATTCCCACATTCCCATAAGGCTCCTTGCTGTCATTCCCACATTCCCATAAGGCTCCTTGCTGTCATTCCCACATTCCCATAAGGCTCCTTGCTGTCATTCCCACATTCCCATAAGGCTCCTTGCTGTCATTCCCACATTCCCATAAGGCTCCTTGCTGTCATTCCCACATTCCCATAAGGCTCCTTGCTGTCATTCCCACATTCCCATAAGGCTCCTTGCTGTCATTCCCACATTCCCATAAGGCTCCTTGCTGTCATTCCCACATTCCCATAAGGCTCCTTGCTGTCATTCCCACATTCCCATAAGGCTCCTTGCTGTCATTCCCACATTCCCATAAGGCTCCTTGCTGTCATTCCCACATTCCCATAAGGCTCCTTGCTGTCATTCCCACATTCCCATAAGGCTCCTTGCTGTCATTCCCACATTCCCATAAGGCTCCTTGCTGTCATTCCCACATTCCCATAAGGCTCCTTGCTGTCATTCCCACATTCCCATAAGGCTCCTTGCTGTCATTCCCACATTCCCATAAGGCTCCTTGCTGTCATTCCCACATTCCCATAAGGCTCCTTGCTGTCATTCCCACATTCCCATAAGGCTCCTTGCTGTCATTCCCACATTCCCATAAGGCTCCTTGCTGTCATTCCCACATTCCCATAAGGCTCCTTGCTGTCATTCCCACATTCCCATAAGGCTCCTTGCTGTCATTCCCACATTCCCATAAGGCTCCTTGCTGTCATTCCCACATTCCCATAAGGCTCCTTGCTGTCATTCCCACATTCCCATAAGGCTCCTTGCTGTCATTCCCACATTCCCATAAGGCTCCTTGCTGTCATTCCCACATTCCCATAAGGCTCCTTGCTGTCATTCCCACATTCCCATAAGGCTCCTTGCTGTCATTCCCACATTCCCATAAGGCTCCTTGCTGTCATTCCCACATTCCCATAAGGCTCCTTGCTGTCATTCCCACATTCCCATAAGGCTCCTTGCTGTCATTCCCACATTCCCATAAGGCTCCTTGCTGTCATTCCCACATTCCCATAAGGCTCCTTGCTGTCATTCCCACATTCCCATAAGGCTCCTTGCTGTCATTCCCACATTCCCATAAGGCTCCTTGCTGTCATTCCCACATTCCCATAAGGCTCCTTGCTGTCATTCCCACATTCCCATAAGGCTCCTTGCTGTCATTCCCACATTCCCATAAGGCTCCTTGCTGTCATTCCCACATTCCCATAAGGCTCCTTGCTGTCATTCCCACATTCCCATAAGGCTCCTTGCTGTCATTCCCACATTCCCATAAGGCTCCTTGCTGTCATTCCCACATTCCCATAAGGCTCCTTGCTGTCATTCCCACATTCCCATAAGGCTCCTTGCTGTCATTCCCACATTCCCATAAGGCTCCTTGCTGTCATTCCCACATTCCCATAAGGCTCCTTGCTGTCATTCCCACATTCCCATAAGGCTCCTTGCTGTCATTCCCACATTCCCATAAGGCTCCTTGCTGTCATTCCCACATTCCCATAAGGCTCCTTGCTGTCATTCCCACATTCCCATAAGGCTCCTTGCTGTCATTCCCACATTCCCATAAGGCTCCTTGCTGTCATTCCCACATTCCCATAAGGCTCCTTGCTGTCATTCCCACATTCCCATAAGGCTCCTTGCTGTCATTCCCACATTCCCATAAGGCTCCTTGCTGT
>JAWQFJ010028202.1:15000-22500 GCA_034096865.1 Theodoxus fluviatilis | reverse complement strand
AAAGTGAAAGTTGTACATGTTTCGGGCTTTTAGACGCGTGGGCTGAGTACGCTTTCCGGTGCCACCAAACGTATTTGCTTCGGCTGTTGTAATTGGTTTACTCGGATACAGTGTCCAATCGCTAACCTTGAAAGACTGCGTACTAGACTGTGGTCGCGAGGCTCTGTTTATCGCGTTTGCAATTGCGGGTAAAAAGGAAGGGAAACGTTTGCATGAAACAGACGAGGAAGAAATTGAATCGACATCTACAGCACCAAAGAAGATTCAGAAGAAAGTGAAATACATGCAGAAATGGAAAGCTGAGTACCAAACAATGTTCGAGAACTTGGAGAAGTCAAGGAAGGGCGGCCATTTTGCTCACTGTGGGTTTTGCCATCGCGATTTCTCAATCTCTCACGGTGGAAAACACGACATCACCAAACACTGCGATAGTACCCTGCACAAGGCAGCAGCCAAATACGGCAAGAAGAACATCCAGCAGAAACTTACCACCTCTTTCCAGAAGGCAACAGACTTTAAACGGAAAGTTACGAACGTCGAGGCCACCTTCACCCAGCTACTTGCGGAAAACAACGTACCGATTGCCTTTTCGGACAAGATAACGAAAGCAGTTGGGATAGCATTTCCAGATTCTGAGATCGCTGCAAGTAAGTTGTTTGTTGTTGTTTTTGTTGTTTCTTTTCTTCCAATTTCAGTAGGACTTTTGTTATTTTGGACAAATCAACACAAGAAAACTGACTGATTGATTTTTTTTAATGCTTGAAATTTTGGAAGAAAGATAGGTTGAGAATTGTTGTTACCTGAATAAGTGGCTGAGGCAACTCAGATGAGTCATCCAATCAAAGTTAAGTCTCAGATGAGTCATCCAATCAAAGTTAAGTCTCAGATGAGTCATCCAATCAAAGTTAAGTCAATCTGTAGCAAGATTACTATACTACAGCAACTATTGCTAATGCTGTTATTTTGATTCCTTCCACCCCCCATAGGCTATGCATGTGATCGCAGCAAAGCCACAGTCATTCTTAAGGATGTGTCCGCCCTGGCTGTGGAGAACCTGGTGAAGAGGATGAAGAAACTGCCGTTTTCGCTTGCCGCGGATGGTGGCAATGACCGGGATAAGCTCAAGCAGTTTCCACTTGTGGTGACGATTGAAATGGACAACAGGACTGTGAACCCAGAGCTGCTGGCACTTCAGGCATTAGAAGGGAAAGGTTCTGGTAAGTAAACTGTGAACTAAAACAATAGTTTTTACATTTTGGTTACTTCATGTAACTATTTGCTTGTATTGTATTATATAAACATCCATGTTAATAGTGGTGTTAGTTAATTGCCTTGTCAGTTGAGATTTAGCTGATTTAGCAGAAAGAGCTTTTGTATAAACTGACGATTGGTTTGGTGTTGTGCTGAGATGATGATGGGTCTTTACTTAAAGTGAATTATTACTAATACTGTAATACTAGTAATAGTGAGTGATGTTTAAAGTGTATGTTGTATTTGCAGGTCAAAACATCTTTGGGGTCCTGGAAAAGGAGTTTGATGCCCAGAATATTCCCTGGACCAACTGTATCTCCTTTGGTGACAGTGCAGCTATTTCAAGATAATGTGTTTTAATGCAGAATAAAGCACTGCAGTGAGCACTTCTAATTCTAGTCATTTTGAAGTTATGGATGAAACCTATGCTTCCATAGTCTGTTTCATTTGCTTTCTGTGTAATGCTCACCTGCACCACTCAGTATTACCTTTTCTTCTCTGTGAAATATGGTCCTGTTGAGAGCAAATGTATGCCTATGGTTCTCAAGAGCTTGCAAATAAATCTTGTCATGTATTTCTTGAATGACTTTGTTCTCAGCATCTGTATGAATTAATTTTTGTTCTTTGAGTGAAAAGTCACAGCTGTCTGTCTCATGCTGTCTTTTTCAAACCATTGCTAAACTTGATGTAGATGTGATTACCACTGCCAGTCAGATGAGCTGTCTCCTCCCAGAAGTCTAGCTCTTTTATAGTGTTAGTGTAGTTTTCATAGCTTTTCCAAAAAGCATTATCTATTTATTTTGTCTCAGGAAAGGCCCAGAAATGGCTTTTATAAATCCTAAAATTCGTTTTCGGTCAGGGGGCTTCACCCCCCTGAACCCCCCACCAGGGTGTTGCCCCTGGACCCCACTGGGGGCCTTGGTGGCCCCTGGACCCCGGCCTGTTTTTCTGAATCTCCCTAATTGGCCTTTGGGGGGGGGGGGGGGGGGGGGGGGTAGGCAGGTCTGTAATTGAATAGCCAACAGAGGAAAATTGACCTAACTTCAACCTAATTTTAACTTTAACCTGACGAATGCCAGACCACTACAGTCACTGTCCCTGCTCCATTGGAGTAGCCTCTGCGTCCTCACCTGGCCACCTGTAAACTGATACAGACACGTTCGCAGCAAAATCGAAAACCAGGCCGCTGGTAGCAGCCTCTTCAGTCACTGGCGCGGCAGCTCGCTGCGAGTTGATACTATTTTACCTATGGGTATGAGACTCAAACTGTTGAACTGGTGATGGCTGGAAATTTCAGAGTGAAACTTGTGCGACAAGTTTATTACAAAGCTTAACATTTCTCTTTCAAGCCAGTCTGGACGAAAGCTTTATTCTGTAATGCATGAAAGTTGTCTGCCCCCCACCCCCCATTTTTTTTCTTCTTCTTTTTAATTTTTTAAAAATAATTCTCATCATTCTTATCTTTCTCATCAGTGATGATGATATTTCATCATCACCATCATCATAGTCATCACCACCATCATCATCATCATACTCCTCCTCCTCCTCCTCCTCCTCCTCCTCCTCCTCCTCCTCCTCCTCCTCCTCCTCCTCCTCCTCCTCCTCCTCCTCCTCCTCCTCCTCCTCCTCCTCCTCCTCCTCCTCCTCCTCCTCCTCCTCCTCATTATCATCATCATCATCATTATCATCATCATCATCATCATCTAGGGGTTAGGAGAGACTGGGAGAGGAGAGAAAGGGTGGCATGGGTCGTTCAGTTTGTTGGATCTCAGGAATTTTTTTTGGAGCTAATCCTTCTACGAAAAGCGAAATCGAAAAGGAAGGATTAGATACATGGTGTAGATTGGTGACTTGCGCGTGTGCATGTGTGCGCATATGTGTGTGCATGCGTGAGAGAGAGAGAGAGAGAGAGAGAGAGAGAGAGAGAGAGAGAGAGAGAGAGAGAGAGAGAGAGAGAGAGAGAGAGTTTATCCCGTGCTAACTTTCAGAAGTAGTATCATCTAAAATAGTGAACATGTCACCCCATTTATTGTTGTAGTTGTCAGTGTTGTTGCTGCTTTGGGCAAAGAATTTTTCGATTAATGCGTTTTGTCGTAGAATGTTAAGGAAACTCTTAGTGTTTGGTTGACAACTTCTATTTTTACATTTGCGAATGAAATATTTTCCTAACAGCAGAATGTGGTTAATCAGTTTGTTTTGAGGAGCTGTACCAAACAGTAAACTTTGAGGGCTCGTTGGCAAAGTTAGGTCTGTGTTCTTGTGAAGTAATTCTGACATATCCGCCCAGAAGCTACATACTATTGGGCATTCTACAAGTAGGTGAGTTATTGTTTGCCTTCTCTGCAAAAATCACAATTTTCAGTGTTCTTTATTCCTATCCGGTGGAGGAGTCTATTTGTATATATTATGTGATTGTTAATTTTATATTGGAAACTTTTAAGGTAGGTAGAGGTTGTGGCAGTCCTAGTTGCTTCACATAATTCATTCCATGATATGCTGGGATAGATCCGCTCCCATTTTTTATGACCAGTTGATATATCCCGAGTTTGAATCATAGTTTTATAAACGTTTCTTAACCCTGCTTTGGCTGATGAGGGGGAACTTAAAGAAGAAATAATAGCAACTGAAGAAAAACTAGACTGCAGGACAGTGGATACCAACAAAGATGTTAATAAGCACCTAGAAAATCTTAAATCAAAACTAGAGGCCATACGTGAAAAAAGAATAAAGGGTGTTATGATTAGATCCAGAGCACGATGGTACGAAAATTGAGAGAAACCTTCTAAATACTTCTGCAGAGAAACCACAGAATAAAAACAAATCAAAGGCTAACCGTAAATGGAAGGGACATAGAAGATACAGATGCAATTCTCAAAGAACTCACGAAATACTACAGTAATCTCTACGACATCGGACAGACTGATTCAGATTTAACCACTAGAATACTCAACTAACTAAACTTGCAGACACTAACAGAAGATGAAAAATAATCTCTCGAAGGCTCAATTACATTAACAGAATTAGCAACGACACTTCGTGAAATGAAAAATTAGAAATCCCCTGGTCTAGATGGCTTTCCTGTTGAATTTTTAAAGTTCTTTTGGGACGATTTAAAATATTTCCTGCTCAGAGCCATAAATGAAGCTTACGAAACCGGTTCCTTTTCAATTTCACAAAGAAGGGGGTGATTACATGTGTCCCAAAACCCAATAAAGAAAGAAACTTCTTTAGCAATTGGAGACCAATCACACTTCTCACTACCGTATACAAAATGGCCTCAGGATGCATTAGCAGAAGATTAAAAACGGTGATAGGACATTTGATTCACTCTAATCAAACAGGCTTTATCAAAGGGAGATACCTGGGAGACAATGTAAGGCATGTATTTGACACCATATACGAATGCAATGAACAGGACATACCAGGACTGTTGCTCCTCATAGACTTTGAAAAAGCTTTTGACTCTCTGTCCGTCTCCTTCCTGTGCGATGTTTTGGAAAAAAAGGATTTGGAAGCAGTTTTGGAACATGGATGAAGCTATTCTATACAGACATGACAGCATGTATTATACAGAATGGTCATCTATCTCAAAGCTTTCCCCTGAAAAGGGGCTGTAGACAAGGTGACCCAATCGCGCCGTATGCCTATCTCCTCTGTGCTGAAGTGCTTGGTCAAATGATTAGAGAAAACAAGCAAATAAAAGGTATCAAAATTGACAACGTAGAATATAAATTGACTCAGTATGCTGACGACACCCAAATTCTCCTCGACGGTTCAGAAAGCAGCATCCAAAACACTCTCAACACCCTTGGTCTGTTCTTCAGGATATCTGGATTAAAAATAAACTTAGAAAAAACGAAAGCTATATGGATTGGAAGCAAAGTATGTAGCACAGAAAAACTATGTGCAGACATTAACCTGGACTGGACAAATGATAAGTTTACAGTTCTCGGAATCCATTTAAATCCAAGGCTGACAAACATCACGAACTTGAACTTTGAAAGCAAAGTTCAAGAGATACAACAGCTTCTGTACCAATGGAAACACTGTAATTTAAGTGTCCTTGGTAAAATAACTGTAATAAAAACACTTGCCCTCTCAAAACTAACCCATGTGCTCTCCCTGCTTCCAGACCCAGGAATAGAGAAACAAAGGGCTTTAGAAAAAATCCTGTACAACATCATCTGGAAGGATGGACTGGACAGGGTCAGTGGAAAAACCCTGTGTCCGGAATTCTCCAAAGAAGGATTAAAGATGATAGATGTAAATGCGTATACTGCAACTAGAAAAATAGCGTGGCTGCAAAGACTAATGGAAGGTGAAAGCACATGGTGCTCATTGATAAAAAGCAAGTTTAAAAGAAAATGCGATGATGTATCCTTTCTCAAAGTTGGCAGTAAATTCCTTATAGATCTTCTTTCAGAATTCAAAAATCCCTTTTGGCAAGACATCCTGAAATCATGGGAGGTGTATATTAAAAACTATTCTAAACGACAGTTAAGTTTTGAGGACATTTTGAGTGAACCACTTTGGTTCAATCCAGACATAAATATCATATTCATGAAGGACTGGTACAACAAAAATATGTTATATATACGTGATATCCTTGATCCAACAGGAGCATGGAAGACATTTGAAGAATGTAAAAGACAATTTGGCTAGCAGGGAGTTTTTTAGACTATGAACATCTTAAAAGAAAAATTCCGAAGGCATGGGTGGATATAATTCGTAATTCGGGCGGTAAAGTAACCCAGCAGCTTCAACATCAAGTTTACATCAGAAATCTAACATCAGCCAGTTGTCTGCCCCTTGTTCACAAGTCGCTTGGTCTTGGGAGACGTCACTGGGCAGCAGACAATCCTTACAGAACGTGAAGTAATTCCTACTGCACTAAGTGTGCATAACTGCACTCGCAAAAGCTGTCGTTTTGGAATGGACAGTAACTGCAGTGGCATGTGCTGCTAAAGGGACCACACTTTGGGGAAATCTAGGTCCAAAAGTCGCTAAAATGCTGAGGATTGACGGTTACAAGTCGCATTTTGGAGGAAGTTGTTTAAGAAAGGTCACTTTGATAGGAAAATACATCCGTTAAAATTTTTCAAGTCGCAATCGAGAAGAAACATTTAAGAGAGGGTCATAATATAGAGGTTTTACTGTACACATGTCAATGTACAGAATAGTTTTAAAATAAATAAGAGCATCACCCCATCACCATAACATGCATCTCTCAACAAAAAACCCTAATTGCCACGTCACTTGGACATTACACTGGAGGGTTGCAAATTTAATCCCTGCCTGTAGGGATTTGGATCACCATTAGGAATGTGTGTCCCCAGAAAGAGGGTCAAAGTCCTGGTTGTCAGACTCAGATCACACAGGTTCCCATTTTCATTCCAGAGGGTATTCTATTTCTGGAGGCAGACGTGCGACTGGAGGGGATAGGGACGGCCAACCAGACCTCCACCCCCATCATGGCCCACCCTCCAGAGGTCTTCAGCGACCTGACCCTGGCAGGCTTCCTGTCCCTCACTGACAACACACACAAAGGCCTGAAACTGGACTTCAAGGACCTAGAGGCAGTGGAGGTGTGTGTGGAAACAGATGTTGTTGTAACATAATGCATGTACACACTAAGATCTAAATGTAGCACACACAAAGATCTAAATGTAGCACACACAAATATTTAAATGTAACACACACAAAGATTTAAATGCAACACACACAAAGATCTAAAATGTAACACACACAAAGATCTAAAATGTAACACCCACAAGGATCTAATATGTAACACCCACAACGATCCAAATGTAACACCCACAACGATCCAAATGTAACACACACAAAGATCTAAAAGGATCTAGAGGCAGTGGAGGTGTGTGTGGAAACTAATGTTGTTGTAACATAATACATGTACACACAAAGATCTAAATGTGATACACACAAAGATCTAAATGTGATACACACAAAGATCTAAATGTGATACACACAAAGATCTAAATGTAGCACACACAAAGATCTAAAATGTAACACACACAAGGATCTAAAATGTAACACACACAAAGATCTAAAATGTAACACACACAAAGATCTAAAATGTAACACACACAAGGATCTAAAATGTGATACACACAAAGATCTAAATGTAGCACACATAAAGATCTTAAATGTAACACACACAAAGATCTAAAATGTAACACACACAAGGATCTAAAATGTAACACACACAAGGATCTAAAATGTAACACACAC
>JAWQFJ010028202.1:0-10000 GCA_034096865.1 Theodoxus fluviatilis | reverse complement strand
CGTGAGGCATACATTACATTGTGCCTTTAAACTAGAAGTTGGGCCCGGAAATTTTGAATATGGAAAACTGAAAAACTGCCGTACCATAAAAAAGGAAGAACTTGGCAATCTTTGAGAGCTGAATCTTGATGGTCGCCTGTGTGCCTTTAAGCCACGATTGGTGCCCGAAAATGTCGAATGCGATAAACTTAAACGCTGCTCTGCAATGGAAAAGAAAGGGAGAGAGAAAAAAAGCAAAAGCTTTGCCGACTTTGAGCGTTGCGATCTTGAGAGCGGGAGATCGAGATGCATGCGCAGAAAAACAGGGTAAGATTGAGAAATTGCTTTTTAACGGCATTGGCTGTCTGTTGTCTTGCCATTGCTCCATTGGCTGTCTGTTGTCTTGTCATTGCTCCATTGGCTGTCTGGAAGAGGTCAATGTGGAAAGAAAGCAGGAGAGAAGCAAGGACTTTCCTGATTTAAAGGCCCTACATGCGTGACCACAAACCTTTGTCAGAAGAGAAGCAAGGACTTTCCTGATTTAAAGGCCCTACATGCGTGACCACAAACCTTTGTCAGAAGAGAAGCAAGGACTTTCCTGATTTAAAGGCCCTACATGCGTGACCACAAACCTTTGTCAGAAGAGAAGCAAGGACTTTCCTGATTTAAAGGCCCTACATGCGTGACCACAAACCTTTGTCAGAAGAGAGATAATTCCTCAACAGCGCAATAGCTTTCTTGGCCTTTTTGAGACAGTTTTTCATGCAAAGCGCACACGAAAAGTCGTACAGTTTACGAGTTTTCACCATTACTCATTTTGTCTTCTTGTGCAGTTTTTCTGTGGGTTGGGGTAAGAATAGACCCACCGTTTTTCCTTGTGGGTTGGGGTAAGAATGGACCCACCGTGTTTCCCTGTGGGTTGGGGTAAGAATAGACCCACCGTGTTTCCTTGTGGGTTGGGGTAAGAATGGACCCACCGTGTTTCCCTGTGGGTTGGGGTAAGAATGGACCCACCGTGTTTCCCTGTGGGTTGGGGTAAGAATAGACCCACCGTGTTTCCTTGTGGGTTGGGGTAAGAATAGACCCACCGTGTTTCCCTGTGGGTTGGGGTAAGAATGGACCCACCGTGTTTCCCTGTGGGTTGGGGTAAGAATGGACCCACCGTGTTTCCCTGTGGGTTGGGGTAAGAATGGACCCACCGTGTTTCCCTGTGGGTTGGGGTAAGAATAGACCCACCGTGTTTCCCTGTGGGTTGGGGTAAGAATGGACCCACCGTGTTTCCCTGTGGGTTGGGGTAAGAATGGACCCACCGTGTTTCCCTGTGGGTTGGGGTAAGAATGGACCCACCGTGTTTCCCTGTGGGTTGGGGTAAGAATAGACCCACCGTGTTTCCCTGTGGGTTGGGGTAAGAATGGACCCACCGTGTTTCCCTGTGGGTTGGGGTAAGAATGGACCCACCGTGTTTCCCTGTGGGTTGGGGTAAGAATAGACCCACCGTGTTTCCCTGTGGGTTGGGGTAAGAATAGACCCACCGTGTTTCCCTGTGGGTTGGGGTAAGAATGGACCCACCGTGTTTCCCTGTGGGTTGGGGTAAGAATAGACCCACCGTGTTTCCCTGTGGGTTGGGGTAAGAATAGACCCACCGTGTTTCCCTGTGGGTTGGGGTAAGAATGGACCCACCGTGTTTCCCTGTGGGTAGGGGTAAGAATAGACCCACCGTGTTTCCCTACGTAAAAGTCGAATGTCTCTAGAGGAAAACCGAGACTTGACTTGCTTGTACTCTAACCTTTCCAGAGGTTTTCGTGATCAACGGCCTTGCATTGCATAGCCTACAAAGGCTGAGTCCGTAAAACCCCAATCAATCATCCATTCATCCATCCATTCATCCATCCATCATCCATCCATCCTTCCATCCATCCATCCATCCATCCATTCGTTCATTTACTCGTTCACTTATTGATGTTGTGTACTCTCGATAAACAGCTTCCAGGGTCGACCAGGCAATGTTTGCTGACTTACTGCAACTTGTCCCAAAGCGCCGTGACAATTAAAGATTCTTGCTGCTTCGGATCGACGTCCATATCAAGTTAAAAATGAATAAATTAAAAAGATGGGTGAAAACACATGGTCGGCCGTACTAGACTGCTCGTGTGCTATTTTAGCAAGTCCGGGCTTATTAAAAAGAGAGTTTCTTGCAGCTGTAATCACTCACGAGGTTCTTTTACATTGAAGCCAGAGAGGTTCATTCAGACCACAGGTAAAGCGATAACTAACGCCATGCCAACATACACTGGCGTCGCTGAAGAAGGGCGATGAAGTAGTGGTCATACCGACAGCAAAGAGCTTTGCAGTCACCTCAACACTTGGCCAGACTCTGACCCTGAGAAGGACTTGTACCATTACTATAATATTATTTCACAGCAGCCTATCACTAATCCACGAAGACGGCAATAATTATACGAATGAGGAAAACTTATGATAAGTTCAGAAATGCGCTTCACCGCTTGCACCAAATCCAATGAGAATCAGGAGTCTGACACCGTTGCGCCGTTCCCATTCAAGATTGTTGGTGAGACCAGGCCTTTCCAGCTCCAAGTGCTGTACGTATTAGTCAGGATTCTTTGTGATGAGTAAAAAAAATAGGCCTACGTATAAGATCCGGTCGAAACACTTGATGGAAAATGTTGAAAAGCTTTCGTTTTTCATCCACGTTTTGCTTTTGGATAATTGCTTCCTGTCTTATCTACACTGCCTCCCCTCCACTTCTCGTCTTCTGCCCTGCTGTCCCCGCCGGGCTCCAGCCTCCCAAAGAAGCTTTAGGGAAGAGCTGTGACTTCATGGAAATGCCCCCTTCGATTTTCTGTCGCCCTGGAATATTTTGCATGCCGAAATATCGATTTGAGGATTGGAGAAAGCTGGCTGGATCGATACTTGGTCATTACCAAAATCTGGGCCGTCGCTGTCAAATAGGGGCTTTGTCAGCCTTTCAGAAGGCCTCTGTGGAGAACCCCGTATCTTTTCTGGTTAAGACAAGGTGCAGTTAGCTCTCTTCCATCCCAGTGCCATCCGCGGGTTTGTCGATCGTCGCGAACTTCCAAGATCCTTACGCTGCTGCTGTTTCAGCAACAAACTTTGCGTACGGTGACAAGCGAGATCGTCAACTGGCTGTGACCGCTGTTTATCCCTTCTTATGTGTGAGCCCTGACGAATTATTTTCATGTCTTCTGTTGCTCAGCCAGAAGCAACCCTATGCTGCACAAGCCTTTTTACACATGCACACCAACACATGTAGGCAATCACCTGCACGCGCACGCACGCACGCACACACGCACACTCATGCCATCGATGATACATGTAATCCATTAATCAAGCTTTGCCCTTCCGAGACACCAGCAGTAGGTAATACGTGGTGAAACGTTGAAAGGTAGCCTAATTGAAATTATTGACAATTTTCCAATCAAAATTTCGCTAAAGAGTTTGATCAATCTTCACTCGTCAGGAGCAATTGTGTACTTCTTTACTCCATGTGATGCATAGACACGAGAGACAGTTTCCAAATAAGGTTTTCGCAAGGGTCAGTTCTATCGGCATGGTGCACCAACGTTTCCCGAGCTGAGAATTTACATTAGAATTGCATAGACTAACTGTTTTTTGGGTCAACGGATGACATTTCAGTCAACAGTGGGTTGTCACTGATTGATAAACACCTCAGTCAGCGTCTGATTGGTCGAATTAAACCAGGACCTGAAAGGTCACGTACATACCAAAAGTGAGTGTGTCCATCGAAAATGTCTGCATGAAATTGAAAAACAGAGGACTTTATTTCGTGTAGTAATGGATGCAGCACTCTCATGAAGGGCAGTTATGGGGATATATATAACTGTATTTTTTGCAGGAGATGGGGGTGTGGGAAAAGGGTAGGGGGTAGGGGTGGGGTGGGGTGAGGGTGAGGATGTGGGGAAAATCGATTCTAGCAACACAACATGGGGCGCAGAAGATTTATCTCCCCTTTAACAAGTGAAGCGCTGCACTACATCCAAAGATTATAGGTAACCTATAATCTTTGCTACATCTTAGGCGTTCAGGAGAGGCAAAGAGCGCTCAATTGCCAACATGAAGCGCTCATGCAGCGCTTTTTACTCCTGAACAAGCCTTTTGTAACGTTGTGCACACCAGTCGGACAATGACGCTGATGAGATTGCCTTGTCGATATTTCGCGCGTTCGCAAGATTTGTACAAGTCTTGATTATTTGCTATTTGCTACTTTGGTTTTGTTGCGTGTTTCCCCCCCCCCCCCCCCCTTGTAATGAGCCCGGGGCGCACACAATAAACTATTCGTATTCTCTCTCTCTCTCTCTCTCTCTCTCTCTCTCTCTCTCTCTCTCTCTCTCTCTCTCTCTCTCTCTCTCTCTCTCTCTCTCTCTCTCTCTCTCTCTCTCTCCCTCCTCCCTCCCTCCCCCCCTCTCTCTCTCTCTCTCTCGCCTCCCCCCTCCCCCCTCAGGGCCGGACCAAATGAGTTGTGGGGGGGGGGGGTTCCTTTTTGGTTCGGGGGGACAAATCAGCGAAGTGGCGAAGCCACGAGCGCGCGCCTGCGAAGCAGGCGCGTAAACTAGGGGGGTCCGGGGGCATGCCCCCCCTGAAATTTTTGAAAAACGGTTAAAATCTGTGCAATCTGGTGCATTCTGGGCCTTGTTTTGAGGGGTAAGAGCAGCATTGTTTTTGGAGACACACACAAAAAATATATTTAAAATAAACAAACTCAAACCAAGCTACATGCTTTTTCTAGGGGGGGGGGGGGGTTCCGGAACCCCTGGAACCCCCCCCCCCCCCCCCCCTGGGTCCGGCCCTGCCCCTCTCCCCTTTCTCTCTCACAGAGGTGACTTCCTCAGCCCATAGGACATTCTCATTAACGTAGCCTACCGTGCAGGAGTTATACTCGGCGCTCTCTGTCGAAAAACAATTACGCGTTAGGTAGAACCACCTAGTTCCGGTCGTATCTCGAATCGTCTGCACTGAATACTAGATCTTTGCTAGATCGCTCAAAGTACATGTATGTGGGGGTGGAAAACAGTACTGTGTCATGTAAAGCTCGAATGAGTAGCAGCAGATAACTGTTTAGTTCTGGCTTGAATTGACAATTTCGTTTCCCTGGTCTGGCGAGGACCGAAAATTCACTATCATCGAGTGGATGAGTGATCAACTTGCCCGCACGGCGTAATGTATAGGCCTAACTTGTAAGATCGGGTCGATGATGACAAGAAAATGGCATTAAAACACACAAAAAGTTTCATTACAACTAAAATCACCGATTATATTAATAACTGACCATTTTTACACTTACAGCTAGTACTCAAACTTTACAACGCAAACAAAACACACCTGCGGGGAGTGTCGTGGTCTCGCATCAAAACTCAATGCACGAGTGATCGTTTCACTATCTGATCCGACATGGTATTCCAGCAAACAAGCAACTACTGCAACTTCATGAAGTTATTGAAATCTCAAAGTGTGATGTCAGACATCGATTGACCGATCGAGTTCGACTGCAGCTGCCGGTTGCATTCTCGAACATTTCGTCTGCACTGAATACTATAGATCGCTCAAAGTATGTGAGGGTGGAAAACAGTACTGTGTCATTTGCCATAACCATCGTGGCAAAATTATTGATGGAAAAGTTGTCAAGCTACATGGCATTCCAGCAAACAAGCAACTACTGCAACTTCATGAAGTTATTGAAATCTCAAAGTGTGATGTCAGACATCGATTGACCGATCGAGTTCGACTGCAGCTGCCGAATCAAACGTAAGCGCTGCTCCCAAGCTCGTTTAAGTTGCTTGTGATCGTTTCGCTATCTGATCCGACAATAATTACTAAACATTGATATCAAAAGCACTATTCAAAATTTTTGGCGGGTGGTCTACCCCGCACAACTAAAATCTACGGTTAATATCATCTCCACAAGCCGAACTACGTGAAGTTATACATTACGCCGAGTGCGCGCAAGTTGATCGACTCGATGATAGTGAATTTTCGGTCCTCGCCAGACCAGGGAAACGAAATTGTCAATTCAAGCCAGAACTAAACAGTTATCTGCTGCTACTCATTCGAGCTTTACATGAAACATTATATCACACTAGCTCGATCGTCTGCTGGCGTAGTGACTATGGTTCGATCGCGTTCGTCTGCTAGCCAGCTAAGTACGTACGGTGAGGTTTGTTTACTTATCTTCTGTGGGTTTTGTGCAGAAAGTATACGTTAAAACAGTCTAATATGACTATTTTCGATTAGTTTTTAATCTAATTAATCTTTTTGCATGCTTTAATGTCATCCTTTTGCCACGATCTAGCGATCATCCCATGAGCTTCTATTTTTACCAGTCTACCGGAACTAGTGGAAGTAAAGGGACAAAACTCGGGCTGAATTTCCGTTTCAGAAGTGAGAATGTCCTATAGCCTCACTATGAGAGGTCCCCCCTCAGTTCCAGTTTCAGCTCTCACTGTGAGGCCGGGGCCGCTGTATTCCATTGCTTCATGGCGTGTCTTCATACACGAGATAAACTCCTGAAAACCACCACGTGCTCAATCAGTTTTAGAGCTACACCTGAGAGGAAATATATTCAACTTTTGTTTTGAAACAAACTTTCAGTGTGTTATCTTACAGTTGATCTCAGCACAATTATTGTGGGCGTTGTCTACTCTGCGGTCACTGTGCTCATAGAAATGATTTAATCACCAAGTGACTCTACCCTGGTAGGCTGTCAGAAAGCTTGAACAAATGAATTTAGTGCCTCTCTCCATTCCCGGTTCCCCTCGTGTCAAGTCAGTCAACTGCGAGGATGCCTGTGTGAGCGGAGTGTGTGTGTGTGTGTGTGTGTGTGTGTGTGTGTTTGTGTGTGTGTGTGTGTGTGTGTGTGTGTGTGTGTGTTTGTGTGTGTGTGAGTGTGTGTGTGTGTGAGTGTGTGTGTGTGTGTGTGTGTGTGTGAGTGTTTGTGTGTGTGTGTTGTGTGTGTGTGTGTGTGTGTGTGTGTGTGTGTGAGTGTTTGTGTGTGTGTGTGTGTGTGTGTGTGTGTGAGTGTTTGTGTGTGTATGTGTGTGTGTGTGTGTGTGTTTGTGTGCGTGTGTGTTTGTGTGTGTGTGTGTGTGTGTGTGTTTGTGTGTGTGTGTGTGTGTTTGTTTGTGTGTGTGTGTGTGTGTGTGTTGTTTGTGTGTTTGTGTGTGTGTGTGTGTGTGTGTGTGTGTGTGTGTGTGTGTGTGTGTGTGTGTGTGTGTGTGTGTGTGTGTGTGTGTGTGTGTGTGTGTGTGTGTGTGAGTGTGTGTGTGTGTGTGTTTGTGTGTGTTTGTGTGTGTGTGTAAACAGGATTAAATTTGATAACCATTAAACGAACGCTAGTCGTTTTTTCCAAACCTGTGCATGTAGTCTCTCGTTTGTGACCCTACATGTACAATGACATTACATATCGCATATAGCTTATGTGATCACTGCCACCATTCAATATTGATCTAATCTGCATGATCATGACGTCATGCCTGCTGAAACAGAGTTGGACAGTACAGGGATCACCAGAGCAAAGGGACTTTTATGTAATTAAGTATGGAGTTGTCACCGCCATGCTTCATTTTCTTATCCAGCAAGCCTTGACGGTACTTAGAAAGTAAGTAAGTAGAAATTAACATCATTATTATTCCATGCCACCAAACATCTGTTTTCCCATTGGCATTTTTTCTACAGATGTGCATTATAAGTATTAGGAATACAGGTTAACATTAAAATGATTTCGGTGTTTTTGTACACTAAGTGACACAATGTGAATGCAATGTGTTTGTGACAATGACGATGTCTAAATGAGATATCACAAAGCCTGTACTCTCAGATAATTTTTTTCGTTTGAATCAATTTGCTGATGCTTTTTCACGTAGGAAGTCAGAAAGTAATCTAAATATTAACCTTGAAGGTTTCCTATTATACTAATCTTGGGTACTCTAATGGATTTTTTTGGGGTGGTCGCTTGTAACATTATCATTCTGTTGCATGATGTGCATGTGTAAAGGGTTTTCATCTTTTCATTGAATGCAATCAGAAAGCATTCTACATCTATACACTGAAGACATGACAAAAAAAGAGAGAAAAAACACAGTGCTTTTATTCAGCTGGAGAAGGAGGGAAGGAGGGAGGGAGGGTCAGAGAGAGAGAGAGAGAGAGAGAGAGAGAGAGAGAGAGAGAGAGAGAGAGAGAGAGGGGGGGGGAGAGGGGAGAGGAAGGAGGGAGGAGGAAGCGGGTTGGGGTGGGGATAGGGCGGAACAGGCTCTGTTTGTTCCCATTAGCAACACCAAAGACTGAGGAAGGGAAACCTGAACCTCCAATGTGTTGGGGAGAACCTATCCATTGAACCTTCAGTTCTGTAATAGGGAAGTCAGGGTATGCCAAGTGCCAATGTGTGTGTGTGTGTGTGTGTGTGTGTGTGTGTGTGTGTGTGTGTGTGTGAGAGAGAGAGAGAGAGAGAGAGAGAGAAGAGACAAGAGACAGAGAGAGAGAGAAGAGACAGAGACAGAGAGAGAGAGAGACAGACAGACAGACAGAGAGACAGACAGAGAGGCAGACAGATAGACAGACAAGAGACAGAGAGACGGATGGACGGACATACAGACGGAAGGACATACGGAC
Organism: Theodoxus fluviatilis; assembly: GCA_034096865.1. NCBI lineage: Eukaryota > Metazoa > Mollusca > Gastropoda > Cycloneritida > Neritidae > Theodoxus > Theodoxus fluviatilis. The sequence continues at coordinate 1,360 of JAWQFJ010028202.1, read as the reverse complement.
GGACGGATGGACGGAAGGACAGACAGACAGAGGAACCGATGGAAGATAACCAGAGATATGAAATATAAAATGAAATTTAACAAATCACAGCAGAAAAACAAAACAAAAAAGGACCTGCATAGATTTAACAAAATGTTGCATACAAGCCTACTCTTACCTAACCAGAAGAGACTTCTCTACAATACTGAACCTTTCCCGACCTTTGAACTCGATCACTTCAACCTTGGAAACGGTAGAGGGCACGCCACCTCCGTGGAAATCTTGCAGACGTCCAGACAGCCCATGGTTCCGGGTTGCCCAAACATCGCGGTTCCGCCTCGCCTCCGCTGCACTCGCAAGGTCAATGTTGGCAGAAGCGACGTCTGGTGGGTCCAGGAGGCGTCAGATTTTGGACCACGCTGGAAAATTCGTTCGGACTGACGTCACTTTGGCAGTAGTTGCCATGGAAACAGCTGGGCACTTCCTGGCGCGTGCCTGATCTCGATCCCCTCACACCGGAACCGCGCTGTCCGCCAGGTGGCGCTCCGTGTAATGTGACGTCACCGTTGAGAAGACGCACCACGAGATATCACAAGATGGAGATAAGTTAGATCCTTTAATATGCAATGACAAAATTTGACTGTTTGCAATTGGTACTTCATTTTTTGAAACGTCTAAGCTGCAAGGAATGAATGTTGACGAAAAAAAAATTTCTTGCTCGTAAAAATGCGTCATGTCTGCACATGAAGTGAACTTTTTATTGTGAAAATTCAAATGTAGCTCTGATCATTGTACTTTGGTTTTAATTGAAATGTCACCTTGCTTCAAACCTCCTCGTTTCATTTTTATCGAAAGACTTTGGTTTCCAGATGTGTATCTGTTACAAACAGTTAAAGCAAGCCATTCATCACTTGTATGTAGATCGGAATTTGGCTTCTGCCAAAGGTCCTGTTCAGACATCGAAGTAGAGGCCATCCAGAAAAAGTGGTCTTCTGAAAAGAGAGAGGGACCATGTTCAGTGCGGATAAAAAGTACCTAAAGCGGAGAAAGGATCAGTGACGATCAGTGACGATCAGTGATGTGATTGCAGTCTCGGTGTTGCCACTGGATACGAAGTGCGGCAAATATTTCCATCTGTTGTTTTCTTAAATCAGCCAAACCATTCTCTTGACACTACAAGTGACACTAAAAAGTGGCCTTTTTTATTTGCACCTACTTCATGATAGTAATATACACTGAGTCTTGACTCATCACCCATTGACAGAACCTCAAGAATGACATAAGATATAAACTTGCCAAATGCAATGGTGAATGACAGCTAGGTGTTGATTTATGTTTGATTATCAGATGCATGTTGCAATGTTCTTGGGAGTGGATACGG
>JAWQFJ010028201.1:55000-65696 GCA_034096865.1 Theodoxus fluviatilis | reverse complement strand
ATATGTAGAGCGACATGTCACTCATGGAGAGGGGGATTGTAGTGGATATGTAGAGCGTCATGTCACTCATGGAGAGGGGGATTGTAGTGGATATGTAGAGCGTCATGTCACTCATGGAGAGGGGGATTGTAGTGGATATGTAGAGCGACATGTCACTGATGGAGAAGGGGATTGCAGTGGATATGTAGAGCATCATGTCACTCACAGAGAGGGGGATTGTAGTGGATATGTAGAGCGACATGTCACTCATGGAGAGGGGGATTGTAGTGGATATATAGAGCGACATGTCAGTCACAGAGAGGGGGATTGTAGTGGATATATAGAGCGACATGTCACTCACAGAGAGGGGGATTGTAGTGGATATGTAGAGCGATATGTCACTCATGGAGAGAGGGATTGTAGTGGATATGTAGAGCGACATGTCACTCACAGAGAGGGGGATTGTAGTGGATATGTAGAGCGACATGTCACTCATGGAGAGGGGGATTGTAGTGGATATGTAGAGCGACATGTCACTCATCGAGAGGGGTTGCTGAGTGGATATGTAGAGTGACATGTCACTCATGGAGAGGGGGATTGTAGTGGATATGTAGAGCGTCACGTCACTCATGGAGAGGGGGATTGTAGTGGATATGTAGAGCGACATGTCACTCACGGAGAGGGGGATTGTAGTGGATATGTAGAGCGACATGTCACTGATGGAGAAGGGGATTGTAGTGGATATGTAGAGCGACATGTCACTCATGGAGAGGGTTGCTGAGTGGATATGTAGAGTGACATGTCACTCATGGAGAGGGGGATTGTAGTGGATATGTAGAGCGTCACGTCACTCATGGAGAGGGGGATTGTAGTGGATATATAGAGCGACATGTCACTCACGGAGAGGGGGATTGTAGTGGATATGTAGAGCGACATGTCACTGATGGAGAAGGAGATTGTAGTGGATATGTAGAGCGTCATGTCACTCATGGAGAGGGGGCTTGCAGTGGATATGTAGAGCGACATGTCACTGATGGAGAAGGGGATTGCAGTGGATATGTAGAGCGTCACGTCACTCACGGAGAGGGGGATTGTAGTGGATATGTAGAGCGTCATGTCACTCATGGAGAGGGGGATTGCAGTGGATATGTAGAGTGACATGTCACTCATGGAGAAGGGGATTGCAGTGGATATGTAGAGCGTCACGTCACTCACGGAGAGGGGGATTGTAGTGGATATGTAGAGTGACATGTCACTCATGGAGAGGGGGATTGTAGTGGATATGTAGAGCGTCATATCACTCATGGAGAGGGGGATTGGAGTGGATATGTAGAGCGTCATGTCACTCATGGAGAGGGGGATTGTAGTGGATATGTAGAGCGACATGTCACTCACAGAGAGGGGGATTGGAGTGGATATGTAGAGTGACATGTCACTCATTGAGAGGGGGATTGTAGTGAATATGTACAGCGTCATGTCACTCATGGAGAGAGGGATTGTAGTGGATATGTAGAGCGTCATGTCACTCATGGAGAGGGGGATTTTAGTGGATATGTAGAGCGACATGTCACTGATGGAGAAGGGGATTGCAGTGGATATGTAGAGCATCATGTCACTCACAGAGAGGGGGATTGTAGTGGATATGTAGAGCGACATGTCACTCATGGAGAGGGGGATTGTAGTGGATATATAGAGCAACATGTCAGTCACAGAGAGGGGGATTGTAGTGGATATATAGAGCGACATGTCACTCACAGAGAGGGGGATTGTAGTGGATATGTAGAGCGATATGTCACTCATGGAGAGAGGGATTGTAGTGGATATGTAGAGCGACATGTCACTCACAGAGAGGGGGATTGTAGTGGATATGTAGAGCGACATGTCACTCATGGAGAGGGGGATTGTAGTGGATATGTAGAGCGATATGTCACTGATGGAGAGGGGGATTGTAGTGGATATGTAGAGCGTCACGTCACTCATGGAGAGGGGGAATGCAGTGGATATGTAGAGCGACATGTCACGGAGGGAGAAGGGGATTGTAGTGGATATGTAGAGCGTCACGTCACTCATGGAGAGGGGGATTGCAGTGGATATGTAGAGCGCCATGTCACTCATGGAGAGGGGGATTGTAGTGGATATATAAAGCGACATGTCACTCATGGAGAGGGGGATTGTAGTGGATATGTAGAGCGACATGTCACTGATGGAGAAGGAGATTGTAGTGGATATGTAGAGCGTCACGTCACTCACGGAGAGGGGGATTGTAGTGGATATGTAGAGCGTCATGTCACTCATGGAGAGGGGGATTGCAGTGGATATGTAGAGTGACATGTCACTCATGGAGAAGAGGATTGCAGTGGATATGTAGAGCGTCACGTCACTCACGGAGAGGGGGATTGTAGTGGATATGTAGAGTGACATGTCACTCATGGAGAGGGGGATTGTAGTGGATATGTAGAGCGTCATGTCACTCATGGAGAGGGGGATTGGAGTGGATATGTAGAGCGTCATGTCACTCATGGAGAGGGGGATTGTAGTGGATATGTAGAGCGACATGTCACTCATGGAGAGGGGGATTGGAGTGGATATGTAGAGTGACATGTCACTCATGGAGAGGGGGATTGTAGTGGATATGTAGAGCGTCATGTCACTCATGGAGAGGGGGATTGCAGTGGATATGTAGAGCGTCACGTCACTGATGGAGAGGGGGATTGTAGTGGATATGTAGAGCGTCATGTCACTCATGGAGAGGGGGATTTTAGTGGATATGTAGAGCGACCTGTCACTGATGGAGAAGGGGATTGCAGTGGATATGTAGAGCGTCAGGTCACTCACGGGGAGGGGGCTTGTAGTGGATATGTAGAGCGTCATGTCACTCATGGAGAGGGGGATTGCAGTGGATATGTAGAGTGACATGTCACTCATGGAGAAGGGGATTGCAGTGGATATGTAGAGCGTCACGTCACTCACGGAGAGGGGGATTGTAGTGGATATGTAGAGTGACATGTCACTCATGGAGAGGGGGATTGCAGTGGATATGTAGAGCGACATGTCACTCACAGAGAGGGGGCTTGCAGTTGATATGTAGAGCGACATGTCACTCATGGAGAGGGGGATTGTAGTGGATATGTAGAGCGACATGTCACTCATGGAGAGGGTTGCTGAGTGGATATGTAGAGTGACATGTCACTCATGGAGAGGGGGATTGTAGTGGATATGTAGAGCGTCACGTCACTCATGGAGAGGGGGATTGTAGTGGATATATAGAGCGACATGTCACTCACGGAGAGGGGGATTGTAGTGGATATGTAGAGCGACATGTCACTGATGGAGAAGGAGATTGTAGTGGATATGTAGAGCGTCATGTCACTCATGGAGAGGGGGCTTGCAGTGGATATGTAGAGCGACATGTCACTGATGGAGAAGGGGATTGCAGTGGATATGTAGAGCGTCACGTCACTCACGGAGAGGGGGATTGTAGTGGATATGTAGAGCGTCATGTCACTCATGGAGAGGGGGATTGCAGTGGATATGTAGAGTGACATGTCACTCATGGAGAAGTGGATTGCAGTGGATATGTAGAGCGTCACGTCACTCACGGAGAGGGGGATTGTAGTGGATATGTAGAGTGACATGTCACTCATGGAGAAGAGGATTGTAGTGGATATGTAGAGCGTCATATCACTCATGGAGAGGGGGATTGGAGTGGATATGTAGAGCGTCATGTCACTCATGGAGAGGGGGATTGTAGTGGATATGTAGAGCGACATGTCACTCACAGAGAGGGGGATTGGAGTGGATATGTAGAGTGACATGTCACTCATTGAGAGGGGGATTGTAGTGAATATGTACAGCGTCATGTCACTCATGGAGAGAGGGATTGTAGTGGATATGTAGAGCGTCATGTCACTCATGGAGAGGGGGATTTTAGTGGATATGTAGAGCGACATGTCACTGATGGAGAAGGGGATTGCAGTGGATATGTAGAGCATCATGTCACTCACATAGAGGGGGATTGTAGTGGATATGTAGAGCGACATGTCACTCATGGAGAGGGGGATTGTAGTGGATATATAGAGCAACATGTCAGTCACAGAGAGGGGGATTGTAGTGGATATATAGAGCGACATGTCACTCACAGAGAGGGGGATTGTAGTGGATATGTAGAGCGATATGTCACTCATGGAGAGAGGGATTGTAGTGGATATGTAGAGCGACATGTCACTCACAGAGAGGGGGATTGTAGTGGATATGTAGAGCGACATGTCACTCATGGAGAGGGGGATTGTAGTGGATATGTAGAGCGACATGTCACTCATGGAGAGGGTTGCTGAGTGGATATGTAGAGTGACATGTCACTCATGGAGAGGGGGATTGTAGTGGATATGTAGAGCGTCACGTCACTCATGGAGAGGGGGATTGTAGTGGATATGTAGAGCGACATGTCACTCACGGAGAGGGGGATTGTAGTGGATATGTAGAGCGACATGTCACTGATGGAGAAGGAGATTGTAGTGGATATGTAGAGCGTCATGTCACTCATGGAGAGGGTTGCTGAGTGGATATGTAGAGTGACATGTCACTCATGGAGAGGGGGATTGTAGTGGATATGTAGAGCGTCACGTCACTCATGGAGAGGGGGATTGTAGTGGATATATAGAGCGACATGTCACTCACGGAGAGGGGGATTGTAGTGGATATGTAGAGCGACATGTCACTGATGGAGAAGGAGATTGTAGTGGATATGTAGAGCGTCATGTCACTCATGGAGAGGGGGCTTGCAGTGGATATGTAGAGCGACATGTCACTGATGGAGAAGGGGATTGCAGTGGATATGTAGAGCGTCACGTCACTCACGGAGAGGGGGATTGTAGTGGATATGTAGAGCGTCATGTCACTCATGGAGAGGGGGATTGCAGTGGATATGTAGAGTGACATGTCACTCATGGAGAAGGGGATTGCAGTGGATATGTAGAGCGTCACGTCACTCACGGAGAGGGGGATTGTAGTGGATATGTAGAGTGACATGTCACTCATGGAGAGGGGGATTGTAGTGGATATGTAGAGCGTCATATCACTCATGGAGAGGGGGATTGGAGTGGATATGTAGAGCGTCATGTCACTCATGGAGAGGGGGATTGTAGTGGATATGTAGAGCGACATGTCACTCACAGAGAGGGGGATTGGAGTGGATATGTAGAGTGACATGTCACTCATTGAGAGGGGGATTGTAGTGAATATGTACAGCGTCATGTCACTCATGGAGAGAGGGATTGTAGTGGATATGTAGAGCGTCATGTCACTCATGGAGAGGGGGATTTTAGTGGATATGTAGAGCGACATGTCACTGATGGAGAAGGGGATTGCAGTGGATATGTAGAGCATCATGTCACTCACAGAGAGGGGGATTGTAGTGGATATGTAGAGCGACATGTCACTCATGGAGAGGGGGATTGTAGTGGATATATAGAGCAACATGTCAGTCACAGAGAGGGGATTGTAGTGGATATATAGAGCGACATGTCACTCACAGAGAGGGGGATTGTAGTGGATATGTAGAGCGATATGTCACTCATGGAGAGAGGGATTGTAGTGGATATGTAGAGCGACATGTCACTCACAGAGAGGGGGATTGTAGTGGATATGTAGAGCGACATGTCACTCATGGAGAGGGGGATTGTAGTGGATATGTAGAGCGATATGTCACTGATGGAGAGGGGGATTGTAGTGGATATGTAGAGCGTCACGTCACTCATGGAGAGGGGGAATGCAGTGGATATGTAGAGCGACATGTCACGGAGGGAGAAGGGGATTGTAGTGGATATGTAGAGCGTCACGTCACTCATGGAGAGGGGGATTGCAGTGGATATGTAGAGCGACATGTCACTCATGGAGAGGGGGATTGTAGTGGATATGTAGAGCGACATGTCACTCATGGAGAGGGGGATTGTAGTGGATATGTAGAGCGACATGTCACTGATGGAGAAGGAGATTGTAGTGGATATGTAGAGCGTCACGTCACTCATGGAGAGGGGGATTGTAGTGGATATGTAGAGCGTCATGTCACTCATGGAGAGGGGGATTGCAGTGGATATGTAGAGCGACATGTCACTGATGGAGAAGAAGGTTGCAGTGGATATGTAGAGCGTCACGTCACTCATGGAGAGGGGGATTGTAGTGGATATGTAGAGTGACATGTCACTCATGGAGAGGGGGATTGTAGTGGATATGTAGAGCGTCATGTCACTCATGGAGAGGGGGATTGGAGTGGATATGTAGAGCGTCATGTCACTCATGGAGAGGGGGATTGTAGTGGATATGTAGAGCGACATGTCACTCATGGAGAGGGGGATTGTAGTGGATATGTAGAGTGACATGTCACTCATGGAGAGGGGGATTGTAGTGGATATGTAGAGCGTCATGTCACTCATGGAGAGGGGGATTGCAGTGGATATGTAGAGCGTCATGTCACTCATGGAGAGGGGGATTGTAGTGGATATGTAGAGCGTCATGTCACTCATGGAGAGGGGGATTTTAGTGGATATGTAGAGCGACATGTCACTGATGGAGAAGGGGATTGCAGTGGATATGTAGAGCGTCAGGTCACTCACGGAGAGGGGGATTGTAGTGGATATGTAGAGCGTCATGTCACTCATGGAGAGGGGGATTGCAGTGGATATGTAGAGTGACATGTCACTCATGGAGAAGGGGATTGCAGTGGATATGTAGAGCGTCACGTCACTCACGGAGAGGGGGATTGTAGTGGATATGTAGAGTGACATGTCACTCATGGAGAGGGGATTGCAGTGGATATCGTAGAGCGACATGTCACTCACAGAGAGGGGGCTTGCAGTTGATATGTAGAGCGACATGTCACTCATGGAGAGGGGGATTGTAGTGGATATGTAGAGCGACATGTCACTCATGAAGAGGGTTGCTGAGTGGATATGTAGAGTGACATGTCACTCATGGAGAGGGGGATTGTAGTGGATATGTAGAGCGTCACGTCACTCATGGAGAGGGGGATTGTAGTGGATATATAGAGCGACATGTCACTCACGGAGAGGGGGATTGTAGTGGATATGTAGAGCGACATGTCACTGATGGAGAAGGAGATTGTAGTGGATATGTAGAGCGTCATGTCACTCATGGAGAGGGGGCTTGCAGTGGATATGTAGAGCGACATGTCACTGATGGAGAAGGGGATTGCAGTGGATATGTAGAGCGTCACGTCACTCACGGAGAGGGGGATTGTAGTGGATATGTAGAGCGTCATGTCACTCATGGAGAGGGGGATTGCAGTGGATATGTAGAGTGACATGTCACTCATGGAGAGGGGGATTGTAGTGGATATGTAGAGTGTCACGTCACTCACGGAGAGAGGGATTGTAGTGGATATGTAGAGCGACATGTCACTCATGGAGAAGGGGATTGTAGTGGATATGTAGAGCGTCATATCACTCATGGAGAGGGGGATTGGAGTGGATATGTAGAGCGTCATGTCACTCATGGAGAGGGGGATTGTAGTGGATATGTAGAGCGACATGTCACTCACAGAGAGGGGGATTGGAGTGGATATGTAGAGTGACATGTCACTCATTGAGAGGGGGATTGTAGTGAATATGTACAGCGTCATGTCACTCATGGAGAGAGGGATTGTAGTGGATATGTAGAGCGTCATGTCACTCATGGAGAGGGGGATTTTAGTGGATATGTAGAGCGACATGTCACTGATGGAGAAGGGGATTGCAGTGGATATGTAGAGCATCATGTCACTCACATAGAGGGGGATTGTAGTGGATATGTAGAGCGACATGTCACTCATGGAGAGGGGGATTGTAGTGGATATATAGAGCAACATGTCAGTCACAGAGAGGGGGATTGTAGTGGATATATAGAGCGACATGTCACTCACAGAGAGGGGGATTGTAGTGGATATGTAGAGCGATATGTCACTCATGGAGAGAGGGATTGTAGTGGATATGTAGAGCGACATGTCACTCACAGAGAGGGGGATTGTAGTGGATATGTAGAGCGACATGTCACTCATGGAGAGGGGGATTGTAGTGGATATGTAGAGCGATATGTCACTGATGGAGAGGGGGATTGTAGTGGATATGTAGAGCGTCACGTCACTCATGGAGAGGGTGAATGCAGTGGATATGTAGAGCGACATGTCACTGAGGGAGAAGGGGATTGTAGTGGATATGTAGAGCGTCACGTCACTCATGGAGAGGGGGATTGCAGTGGATATGTAGAGCGACATGTCACTCATGGAGAGGGGGATTGTAGTGGATATGTAGGGCGACATGTCACTCATGGAGAGGGGGATTGTAGTGGATATATAAAGCGACATGTCACTCATGGAGAGGGGGATTGTAGTGGATATGTAGAGCGACATGTCACTGATGGAGAAGGAGATTGTAGTGGATATGTAGAGCGTCACGTCACTCACGGAGAGGGGGATTGTAGTGGATATGTAGAGCGTCATGTCACTCATGGAGAGGGGGATTGCAGTGGATATGTAGAGTGACATGTCACTCATGGAGAAGGGGATTGCAGTGGATATGTAGAGCGTCACGTCACTCACGGAGAGGGGGATTGTAGTGGATATGTAGAGTGACATGTCACTCATGGAGAGGGGGATTGTAGTGGATATGTAGAGCGTCATGTCACTCATGGAGAGGGGGATTGGAGTGGATATGTAGAGCGTCATGTCACTCATGGAGAGGGGGATTGTAGTGGATATGTAGAGCGACATGTCACTCATGGAGAGGGGGATTGGAGTGGATATGTAGAGTGACATGTCACTCATGGAGAGGGGGATTGTAGTGAATATGTAGAGCGTCATGTCACTCATGGAGAGGGGGATTGTAGTGGATATGTAGAGCGTCATGTCACTCATGGAGAGGGGGATTGCAGTGGATATGTAGAGCGTCATGTCACTCATGGAGAGGGGGATTGTAGTGGATATGTAGAGCGTCATGTCACTCATGGAGAGGGGGATTTTAGTGGATATGTAGAGCGACATGTCACTGATGGAGAAGGGGATTGCAGTGGATATGTAGAGCGTCAGGTCACTCACGGAGAGGGGGATTGTAGTGGATATGTAGAGCGTCATGTCACTCATGGAGAGGGGGATTGCAGTGGATATGTAGAGTGACATGTCACTCATGGAGAAGGGGATTGCAGTGGATATGTAGAGCGTCACGTCACTCACGGAGAGGGGGATTGTAGTGGATATGTAGAGTGACATGTCACTCATGGAGAGGGGGATTGTAGTGGATATGTAGAGCGACATGTCACTCATGTAGAGGGTTGCTGAGTGGATATGTAGAGCGACATGTCACTCATGGAGAGGGGGATTGTAGTGGATATGTAGAGCGATATGTCACTCATGGAGAGGGGGATTGTAGTGGATATGTAGAGCGTCATGTCACTCATGGAGAGGGGGATTGTAGTGGATATGTAGAGCGTCACGTCACTCATGGAGAGGGGGATTGCAGTGAATATGTAGAGCGACATGTCACTCATGGAGAGGGGGATTGTAGTGGATATGTAGAGCGACATGTCACTGATGGAGAGGGTTGCTGAGTGGATATGTAGAGCGACATGTCACTCATGGAGAGGGGGATTGTAGTGGATATGTAGAGCGACATGTCACTCATGGAGAGGGGGATTGTAGTGGATATGTAGAGCGACATGTCACTCATGGAGAGGGTTGCTGAGTGGATATGTAGAGTGACATGTCACTCATGGAGAGGGGGATTGCAGTGGATATGTAGAGTGACATGTCACTCATGGAGAGGGGGATTGCAGTGGATATGTAGAGCGACATGTCACTCATGGAGAGGGGGATTGTAGTGGATATGTAGAGCGACATGTCACTCATGGAGAGGGGGATTGTAGTGGATATGTAGAGCGACATGTCACTCATGGAGAGGGGGATTGCAGTGGATATGTAGAGCGACATGTCACTCACGGAGAGGGGGATTGCAGTGGATATGTAGAGCGACATGCCACTCATGGAGAGGGGGATTGGAGTGGATATGTAGAGCGACATGTCACTGATGTAGAGGGTTGCTGAGTGGATATGTAGAGCGACATGTCACTCATGGAGAGGGGGATTGTAGTGGATATGTAGAGCGACATGTCACTCATGGAGAGGGGATTGTAGTGGATATGTAGAGCGACATGTCACTCATGGAGAGGGGGATTGCAGTGGATATGTAGAGCGACATGTCACTCACGGAGAGGGGGATTGTAGTGGATATGTAGAGCGACATGTCACTCATGGAGAGGGGGATTGTAGTGGATATGTAGAGCGACATGTCACTCATGGAGAGGGGGATTGCAGTGGATATGTAGAGCGACATGCCACTCATGGAGAGGGGGATTGGAGTGGATATGTAGAGCGACATGTCACTGATGTAGAGGGTTGCTGAGTGGATATGTAGAGCGACATGTCACTCATGGAGAGGGGGATTGTAGTGGATATGTAGAGCGACATGTCACTCATGGAGAGGGGGATTGTAGTGGATATGTAGAGCGACATGTCACTCATGAAGAGGGTTGCTGAGTGGATATGTAGAGTGACATGTCACTCATGGAGAGGGGGATTGCAGTGGATATGTAGAGCGACATGCCACTCATGGAGAGGGGGATTGTAGTGGATATGTAGAGCGACATGTCACTGATGGAGAGGGGGATTGCAGTG
>JAWQFJ010028201.1:42500-47500 GCA_034096865.1 Theodoxus fluviatilis | reverse complement strand
GTAGAGGAGGAGGAGGAGGAGGGGAAGGAGGAGGAGGGGAAGGAGGGGAAGGAGGAGGAGGAGGAGGAGGAGGGGGAGGAGGAGGAGGATGAGAAGGAGGAGGAGAAGAAGAGGAGGAGGAGGAGGAGGAGGAGGAGGAGGAGGAGGAGGAGGAGGAGGAGGGAGGAGGAGGAGGGAGGAGGAGGAGAAGAAGGAGGAGGAGGAGAAGAAGGAAGAGGAGGAGGAAGAGCAGAAGGAGGAGGAGGAGGAGGAGGGGAAGGAGGAGGAGGGGAAGGAGGAGGAGGAGGAGGAGGAGGAGGAGGAGGAGGAGGAGGAGGGGGAGGAGGAGGAGGAGGATGAGAAGGAGGAGGAGAAGAAAGAGGAGGAGGAGGAGGAGGAGGAGGAGGAGGAGGAGGAGGAGGAGGAGGAGGAGGAGGAGGAGGAGGAGGGAGGAGGAAGAGAAGAAGGAGGAGGAGGAGAAGAAGGAGGAGGAGGAGAAGAAGGAAGAGGAGGAGGAGGAGGAGGAGGAGGAGGAGGAGGAGGAGGAGAAGGAGGAGGAGGAGGAGGAGGAGGAGGAGGACGGAGGGAGGGAGGAGGAGGAGGGAGGAGGAGGAAGGAGGAGGAGGAGGGAGGAGGAGGAGGAGGAGGAGGAGGAGGAGGAGGAGGAGGAGGAGGAGGAGGAGGAGGAGGAGGAGGAGAAGGAGGAGGAGAAGGAGGAGGAAGAGGTGGAGGAGGAGGAAGAGGTGAAGGAGGAGGTGGAGGTGAAGGAGGAGGAGGAGGGGGAGGAGAAGGAGGAGGAGCAGGAGGAGCAGGAGAAGCAGGAGGAGCAGGAGGAGCAGGAGAAGCAGGAGCAGGAGGAGGAGGAGCTGGAGGAGCAGGAGCAGAAGAAGCAGGAGCAGGAGCAGGAGAAGCAGGAGCAGGAGGAGGAGGAGGAGGAGGAGGAGCAGGAGAAGCAGGAGGAGGAGGAGAAGGAGGAGGAGCAGGAGTAGGAGGAGCAGGAGAGGGCAAAAACCAAAAGAAACACACCAACCTGCTGCTGACGCTGGGCCTGCTTGGACTTGTTGTTGAGATTGGGGAAGAGCTTGGACACCAGCCTGGAGGTGGGGGGAGTGCCGGGGTCTGGCTCCTTTGCAGACATGCCACTCTTTCCTGTGCAGCAGTAAAGGGGCTTAGAGTTAGCATGTCATGTTGAAAGTAACAGAATCTTATAGAAAATGTGATTACAAGTAAATGACACTGCCAATGGTCAATGACCAACAAAATTACTTGATCACTGCCAGGGCATTACCATCAAATGACATTTTTATGCGAGAGAAGTAAATCACAGCAATCATCAAGAACTACACACTTTTAGGGAAGTTGCAGTAACATTCAAACACATTCCTTCACTCTGGGTCTTTGGAATGCTGTCACGTGTCAAATTTTTGACGAGCTGACGAGTGAGTTGGGTTGTCCTTCAGGCCGTACTGCGGACGACGGGCCTTTGAAAATATGTGCTTCGGTCAAAATGTTTTTTCCGTGCAAGGTGATAGCGTGGGTCGAGTAGAGCTCACGAGGAACTCTTAGATAAAGGTGGGGGAAAAGACGGGTAGGGGGAGAGGAAAACGGGACAGAGAGACGGAGAGAATGAGTCTAGGCGGTGGTTTCGGTAACATTCTCTCTTTGCTCGAGAGGCTGGTGACGCTGTGTGGCCCACAGTGGGGATTTTCTAGGCGAGAATCTCGACCAACATGTTTCTTGTACCTGACTAATGTGTGTCCATCGAAAGGTTCCTCTCGAGTGTGTACAAAATGAAGCCAAGTCTGTAGTGTTGGTCTAAACTCCTTCGTTGTATCACTGAGAATTTTGATGTTCTGTCGTTAACTGTTGTTGAGCATAATAGTCTGTCGTATTGTGAGAAATTGCAGGGGAAATTAATTTCCGTTTTGTTCCTGCGTTGCCAGATTTGTGTAATTTTGTAAGACGATTGAAGAGCAAATGTTTCTGTCTTATATTTGTATGGTGGAGTTTGTGAGGGTTTAATGATAATTGCTAGGGAAGTTTTATTCCCTATCAGTTCAATATTACAGTCATTGTAGGGCACTGGGTGATTTTTGTTCTTACGTTCCTTTGGGTTAAGAGTTGTTGTTCTTGATTGAAACGGTCATTCTTGTCCCTACATTTTGGTCTGTTAGAGTTATTGTTCTTGAATTGGAAGAGTTATTTTGATATTTTTAAGACCAAGTGATTGGGTTTCGGTTTGGCGCGGGCCAATCTCTTGATTTGTATGCTCTGTGTTCTTTGACTGTGATTTCCCAGTTGCATGCTTTGGATTAATTTTGTGATCAGTTTTTGGGTTGATGTCAGGTGCTCTGTGATTTATTTGAATTTTTTTAATTTGCTCAGTGAGTTCACAGTGCATGTTTGGATTGTGAAATAAGTTTGTTGTTGTTGATAACTGGTGCTCTGTGATTTATTTCATTTTCTGATTCGCTCAGAGATTTCAGTTGCATGCTTCGGATTGGGTGATAATTTTGGCTTGAAATTATCTGCCCTGGGATTGATTTGATTGTCGGATGTGCTCAGTGATTGCACAGTTGCATGCTGTGGATTGTGTGATAATATTTTGGCTGTATAATAAACTGTGATTGTTATTTAATTTCCGTACATTGTTTGTATTCTCTTGATTGGATAGGTTATTTTCTCTCGGTAAAAGTCCGAGTAGGACTTGAACCGTGACAAATGCCATAATGATAATCAGAACATGAAAATAATCAAGTAAGGACTGACTTTGTTCTGATTATTTGAAAGGTTAAATAGACTGAAACTTTTTTATAATGGCAAATGGTGCTACGACTTCTCAGTTTCAGAGTTAAATTAGCACAGGACATTAGATCATAGAGAATAAGGGTTAACTCTTTTATATTCAGTCAGTGAAATTGAGATGGGCTGCTAGATTTCAGAGAGATATGTTATGAGTGCAGCTGTTGGGGAACAAATGCATTCCTTCCCACTCTCTCAGGGGAAACTGGCATCTGAAAATGGTGATAGGGTCTCAAACAGAAATTCCAAAGTGGACCCACGCTGACCATTCCCATGCTGGGACCTTGGTTTGATGGGAAACACATGGGGAGCCAACACACCCTCCTTGCACTGACTTTTAACATGTTGAACACATGGCGGGTGTTCCAACTTTTACTGACAGAACATGAAAAAGCATCAGAGGAGAGCTGACCTGGTTTAGACTTGTTTGCCCTGGGAGCTGAATCAATCCACTCATCTTCATCATCAAACTCCAGATCCTCCACCTCCTCCTCCGAGGCGGAGCCTTTCTCCGCCGCAGCGGTGGAGGGATCATCCATGATCTTCTTTTCAGTTAGGTCTTCTTCTCCATTCTTCTTTCTCTCTTTCTTCTCATCCTCTTCCTCACCATCCTCGTCCTCAGTGGAGCCACTCTCACTACTGCTGTCCCTGTCTCGCACACTCTTAGCACCAAACTTTTCTGTTGTGACCACCTTCTTGTCCACCACACCACCTCTCCCCTGGATTTCAAACTTGCCGACTCCAGGCTGGGAGGCCACGGGTACAGCAGGATTGCTGCCAGCAAGTCTCTGGAGCAGTGTCCGAGTGTCTGTGGATGAGACGCCAAATTTTGATTCCTGGGTGGCAACTTTACGCACCAATTGTCTCCCTGCTTTAGGCCAGGACGATTCCTCTGTAGAATCCTCCTCACTGGATGAACTTTCCTGGTAGTTCTGGTTGTGATTCTGGTAGATGACAGGATCTCGGAAGGATGCTTCTGCCTGAACCCACGAGTCCACCTTGGCTGGCTTTGCCTTGGCATCAGCACCATCTTCAGAGTCTGAGATTGTCTTGTATGAGTCATCGTCATTTTCGTTATCCTCCACAAGAGTGTCGTCATTGGGGTCGGTCTGGATTTCTATCTCTGTGACCTCTGGGGTCTGATGACTAAAAGACAAAGAAATGAAAGAAAATATCAGAATACATTAGACTGAAACACTAATGTGCAGCCTCAACAGAAAATTTCAGCTGAAAAGTCATCAGTGTAACAAAGGGTAGATGACTCAAATCTATCTTCCTGATGGCCAGTTTTTCATACATGACCATTAACTCTCCAAGACTAACAAGAGATATTGTTCTGTTTGGTCATAGTGAGTCAGAGCAAAACCACTGTACTTCATAAAAGTAAGTATAATGAACATAATATGATGAGCCTACAAACATTGTCATAACAAGCAGAGTGTATAAATGGGGAACAAGTCGATGACTACCTGATCAGCTGCAACCCCTGGCTGCTGGGTTTTGGGGGCCTGCTCCAGTAGCTCACCCAGGGGTGGCCCCAAGCATCCAGAGCTATCAGGGTGGGGGCGGGGGGTGGGGAGTGGGGGTGGGAGTGGGGGTGGGAGTGGGGGTGGGGGATGGGTGGGGGCATCCAGACAAGGTCAGATCATTCAGATCCAACCATGCATTCAATACACCCTGGAATTTTGAGCCTAACTCACAGCAACAAAGTAGTAACTAAACCTCATATCCACCCAAAAACATCACTACACTGACCTACCTATCCAACAGGAAAATAAACTCCTAGGCCTTCCTAAAATAAGCAAGCCTTGCACAATAAGTTGGCATTTCAATGCACTCATGCATTCTTTTGTAAGAGGAAACTAGACAATAATTTAAGAAAAACACATTGAATCCCAATATGGGTTACCTGGTGTATTGTGTATTTTTCTCCTTTTCCAACTTCTTTGCTTCAATTATGGTTTTCAGATCTGTAGTTTGAAGCTGAAAAAGGAAAGAACCACAGCATTATTTTTTTTTACAAAGACATGACAGATGCACAAATGGAATTGTAGGTGGTGTGATTACAGACATATACATAAAATTAAAACCCTTGCAGCACTTTGCTCACAGCTGAATCTGATACAAACAGTACACTACTGAGGTGGTGAAAACTTGAAAACTACTGTCAAAAGCTGTTTCCTATGACAATCACTTGGGATACTGGTTCAAGTGGTTGT
>JAWQFJ010028201.1:7500-32500 GCA_034096865.1 Theodoxus fluviatilis | reverse complement strand
TTGGATTCTACATGTGTGTAGCTTTTTGGAGATTGGAAGGCAACATCTCTCAAGGACACAATATTTCCATGAATACGACAAGTGGCCGAAGCTGTTCAAAGACACCTTTGTCGCTTTGGGGCTAATGTCTCCTTGGCAACCATAAGCACAACTGCCGACTTTAGACAGAAATTGCACGCAATGACCAAATGCGGCCACAGCAACAGTGATAAACTGAACAACACCACAGAGATGGATGAGAGTAGGGAATGGCAGGGAATGGCAGAGAAAGGCGACACTGGCGGCTTTGAGAGGAGAAGTATATGGGTGGTACTAGTAGTGGAGGCAGCATTGCTACTTGGCATATATTGCAGCAAAGACATAATTTCTAGTGAGTTGCTAAAAATAATCTCACTGTAATTAATTTAGCACATCATGTATCACATTAGCTCCTTCATCTTGTATCACGGTTGGGTATTGCCTCACATATTAATTTAGCTCAGGGGTTTCTGTACTCAGGAAATGAGTCATTTTTAAATTTCATACTCGGCTCGCATCCTCCATCCTAGCTAACTGTCATAATTCATATATTACTCTTGATTCATCTCACTTACCTGCAAATACTGAATTTCATTTGAGACATTATGTAACATATATTGTTCTGCATGCTTGCTACCATGATATTTGATGCGCTAAACTGATTACAGTGGGACAATTTTTGGCAACCCACCAGAAACAACATCCCTGCAGCACACTAGGACCATCATCTCACCCTTGCCAGAGCCCCACTGCTGCTGTCGGTGTTTGGTGAAGGAAGTCTGGGCCCTCAGCTGCTCCTCCTGCAGCTTGCTCAGCTGCATCTGCTGCTGCATCAGGAGCTGCTCCTGCTGCTGGCGTTGCCACTGGCGCAGCTCCTGGAAGCGATGGAGCAGCCTGGCCTGCTCCCTTGCCTGCTGCTGCTCCAGCAGGTCTGCTGACTTGTCTGCAGAGAGGGGGAGCATGAGTGCATGGACAGAGGTCCAAGAAGGAACTTGCAAGGGTCTGTTAGGCTGTCCACAAAGATGGGAGTATGGAAAGTCAGACTCATTGTTTACAGTTGCCCACATCCATACATAGTATTTGAGTGACAGGGTAAGCAGAGAATGTATGAAGGGGTGCAAGTATGCGTGAGTAATTGTGCACATATGTTTGTGAGTGAGTGTGAGTGTGTGTGTGTGTGTGTGTGTGTGTGTGTGTGTGTGAGAGAGAGAGAGAGAGAGAGAGAGAGAGAGAGAGAGAGAGAGAGAGAGAGAGAGAGAGAGAGAGAGAGAGAGAGAGAGAGAGAGAGAGAGGGGGGGGGGGGGGGGAGCGGGAAGGAGCAGAGGGATGGGGAGGGGAGGAATGGGGGGGAGGGGAGGGGAGGGGAGGAGAGGGAAGGGGAGGGGAGGGGTGGGGAGTGGAGGGGAGGGGAGGGGAGGGGAGGGGAGGGGAGGGGAGGGGAGAAGGGGCAGGAAGGGGAGAGGAGGGGAGAGGAGGGAGGAAAAAGTAGGGGAGGAGAGGGTGAAGTGGAAGGGTGAAGTGGAGGCGTAAAGGAGAGGGGAACAGGGGAGGGGAGGGGAGGGGAGGGGAGGGGAGGGGAGGGGAGGGGAGGGGAGGGGAGGGGAGGGGAGGGGAGGGGAGGGGAGGGGAGGGGAGGGGAGGGGAGTATGAAACTGGACAATACCATTCAAAAGAAAGATGAGGGGAAAAATCTGATTCACTTATGGAGTGCTCTGTGGTGTCATGTTTCTTTTGAATGAAAATTAATAAATGATATGTAAAATCTATCAAAGTCACAAACAGTTGGTGATTTTGTCGATGGATTCTGGAGAAAATATTCTATACATGATGCCACTCAGAAATACATATTTATAACAATAAAGCCTCAAACGCCAAGGATGCATGTGAGGGGGTGAGTCAGACCACTATGCATGTCAGATTATATATCTCTCTTGATACTGCACATTTCCTCACATCATTCACATGGAGTAAGGATGCAAATGAGCAACTTACCCAGGGCACCATTGTAAATCTCTGTGGCTTCAATGTTGTCATCATCCATGTCAATTTCCTTTTCTGGGAATTGCTACATTTGCACACTTGTACTCTGTCGGTAGTTTATTTCTTGAGTATCAACTCCACACATGGGTAAGTTCATCAACTTTATCTCATGTCGAACCCCAACATTCTGAAATCAAATGGCAAACACATGAGAAGTTCTTTTCAAATGCCACCAATTCTCAATCTTCTCTCACTACATAGCACTGATACATTTTCACTCAGTTTCCTGGTGTCAGATTTAGAAGAGTATGATCATCAATGGACATGTAGATGTTATACCCGTGAAAGGAGCTTTAGGCCTATTAATGGATGGATGAATGGAGTTTTATGACCTATCAGCCTTTGTAGGCTACGTAAGCCATTGAGTATGAAAAGCACTACAATAATTTAGAGTATGTGCAAATCAAGTCACGATGTCCCTAGTTATTCGCCTATTGGGAGACGAGGTGGGTCTTTTCTGACCTCTAACCCACAGGTTCGTTCGTGTTCTCTCTCTCTCTCTCTCTCTCTCTCTCGCATGCACGCACACACACGCGCGCGCGCAGCATGCATGCGTGCGTACACACACGCACGCACAAACAACCGCGCGCACGCACACACACACTCACACACACACACAAGGACATACATACACAATTTCGACTATTATTTCCTCGCATCTTCCTCTTCGTTCAAGTTCAACGATCAGTCTTTCAGGGCATACTCAGATACTGATACTGAAGACGTGAAGCCTCGCGTGGTTAGCACGAAAAGCCGCTAAATTTCGAGTATCAAGGTGGTACAAATTGTCAATATAATTCGACCAGAATATCAAAAAAGGAACCAAAAAATCATTTGGATACGCACACGATCAAAACAGACCAACCATGAAAACGAAACGGCAAAGAATGCTTCAAAATCGCTCGGCACGTTGACGGACAGGACGAACATGTCAACACTTGTGCAGCAGGCACAAAACCCTCTATGCGACAAACCATTTCAATACAGCGGTCAAAATAACTATGAGCACATTCATTGATGATATAAATCCATAAAATCACAAACCTCTTCGCTTGATATGCAAGTTATGTCTCACAAAGAAATCTGAACTGATTAAAACTTCTCGCACTTGGCTCTGTTTACCACTCGGGCGGCCATTGTGTTTAAAATTGTACTCAGTAGATACCCCCAGATATGGGTCAATTAGTTTTTTATAATGACAATATAACTAATTAAAATTTTTACATCATATCTGTCAGCATAGAATACAAATTGTGTAGGATTTTTGCATCATTAAATTTTCCAGTTAAATTATCCATGAGCGCCCAACGCAAATACACTGCGCGAATGTTTTTAGTACGATATTCATCCCGACCAGCGTCCGGTGTGAATCGACTGAAAATCCGCAGTTTTAAGAAAGTTCTTCGGCAGAACTGAAAGTTGTACTGCGACTGCCAAAGGCGTGAGGGTAAGTCCATAACCTTTCGTCTAAATTCTTCTTGAAGTTGTGAAAAATCATATTTGATTAGTTTACATTTTTTACGAGCCATCCAAATGTGTTAGACGACTGTCGAGAAGACTTGTTAGTCACGCCTCACGGTGTCAGACTCAGAGCGAAAATTGTAAATGACTGATTTGACCACAGCGTCGATGTATAAATTGTTTCATGCAATACTGTGTGGACAACGTGGTTCTTTGCATTTGTGAGTCAGAGTAACTTGCATTTCCTCTCCAATTAAGATATACATTTTTTTCAGGTTGTCATCGCAAGTTCTTAAACGCACTTGGTTTTTTTCCTCATCAAACTCAAAATGACAAGTGTAAACAGAAGGTCATTGCTTGTGTTTGACTTCTGAGTACAAACTTTGGAAACGCCAAAGCGCTGGCGAAACGGTGCAAGTCTGAGGAGGTTCCTGTGGCGCTTATGAACTTCAAGTGCTACAGCATCAAGGAATGGTGTGTGTGCTGTAGCTGCGGGAAGAAAACTGATTTCCGAGTGTAGTCATGAAGCTGTACACTTGACGTGTCATGAAGAAAATACACATTCAGCATGTGTCACGTTGTTTTCTCTTTCCGCACCTGTGATCAAATCAAAGAAGTTTTCTTCTTCACAAGGGAGAAAGCCGATGTGGTAATAGACAACCCCGAGTCTTCCATCCAGTTCCTATTCAATTTACATCATGTAGATGTTAAGGGTAACGATCGAACTCGAAGGTCAAGTATATGCCAGCAGTCAAGGGCACAACGCCTTCTGAATGAACAGCAGCCTAACAATGACATGCTCTCTGCCCCAAAGAATTGTCATAGATCACGAAATGAACCAAGGCCCAGAGCTTTGTCATGCTCCAATAACAAAGGGGTCAGTGGAAGATACTACCGGACTACTACCTATGACACTTCCCAGAACTATCTCATACAGGAGGAACAGAGAGGACCTGCCCTCTTCTGTGTGGTGCCCATGTTCAAGTGCTGTTTGATGGTAGATGCTCATCTGGCCGCCTGCATTGCAGAAGCCACTAAAGGGAGTCAGGCCTTCCGCAGGAGGTTCTGGCGGTTCCTTCGAAAAGGTTATGGCTTCTTCAACTGTCTGGAGGAATACCAGCACTGGGACCTGCTTCAGCAGGAGCAGCGATGGACCTACCTGAAAGTGAAGTGCATGGTGGACATAGTGTGTGTCTGGCCCAAGCAGAAGATTGACTGTGCCTGGTGAGTATATGAATTCTGCAATTGCAGAAATAAAGCTTCATTGTATTGTGTTGTATTGTATAATTTTGTATTGTATGGCTGTCTGGGTGTCTTTTGCACCTATCAAATGCTCTTTGTGTGTGTGTTAGTGTGTGTGTGTGTGTGTGTGTGTGTGCATGTGTGTGTGTGTGTTAGTGTGTGTGTGTGTGTGTGTGTGTGTGTGTGTGTGTGTGTGAGTGTGTGTGTGTGTGTGTGTGTGTGTGAGGGAGAGAGAAAGAGAGAGTAAGGGGATGGGGGAAAGCAGGCAGGCAGGTGGGCAATAGGCACAGACACATAGACACACAGACACACAAATTCACAGGTACACACACACACACACACACACACACACACACACACACACACATACACACACACACACACACACACACACACACACACGTGTACACACACACGTGTACACACACACACACACACACACGCTTGTGTGCACAGACACACATACACAAATGTGCGCACAAGCATGTGCACACACACATAATTATATAGATGAAGGACAAGAAACAGACTGTGCCTCTTACTTGACAGTCTGATTCATTGCCTTGCCCACGTGTGTGTGTGTGTGTGTGTACGTGTGTGTGTGTGTGTGTGTGTGTGTATGTGTGTGGGAGTGCATATGTTATGCAATTGTGCATGCTTTAGTCTAATACTAAACATTTATAAAACATATGTGATGTGCCCATAGATTAGATGCACACTGAAAGAGCACTCACTTTCATTTCTTAAATTAAGACATGACTGGCATAGAAAAAGAGGGAAGATTTTGTTCAGATTCGGGACATGTGAACTGCCCATATCAGATCATGACCTAGTTTTGCTGAGTTTCGTGGTGAGCAGGTCAAACAACAGTCAACAGAGAGCCTCCAGGTTGTTGACTTCTCCCAATCCCAACATGTTTGACAGACTCTTTACTGACATTGTAGACACCAGAGCAGTTCTAATTTTGACTCATGTCATTTGATTTTTCTTCTTGTTTCTTTTTAACTTTTCCATTTATTAAATGTAACCACTGCTATGAAGTTGATGTTTAAGGCTGCGTAAATGTGGCTTTATTTTGTCTGTTACCCAAACGCGCGCATATGTGTGTGTTTGTGTGTGTGTGTGTGTGTGTGCATGCATGTGTCTTAGCGTGTATGTATGTGTGTGTTGTATCTTGTGTGTGTGTGTGTGTGTGTGTGTGTGTGTGTGTGTGTGTGTTATGTGTATGTAGGGTGCTTTATATTGAGTGTGTGGTTGGTTGATGAAGACAGACATATTTGCCTCACATGAATCCCATGATGTGGCCTGAGTGAGTCATTCTGATGAGTCAGCCCCAGAACAAATAATGCCTCACATGGGCTTTGACACCAGACCTGTGAAGTCACCCTAGTTGCAGATGAGAGACATTCTACTGCAGCTAGAATGGATGGGATGCCATTTGGAATTTCACTCCTGTTTGAATTCTGTCTGGCCCAAGCATTTTATCACTGGATAGTTGTATTGTTTGTCATGACATAGAAGTTCAGCCTTGGCACAGGGGCTTTGAGATCCACTTTTGTGCAGGTTGTACACGTGCTGTGTGCTTGTTCCTGCAGGGGCGACCGAGTAGGACTGCTGGTGGAGAAGCGCATGCTGGTGGAGGAGGCCCTGGCCTACCTCTCCACACTGGGCGGTGGGTACTCCTCCCTGGGGGACTACTTCAAGGAATTTGTAAGTAGTAGTGGTAGTAGTGGTGGTATTACTATTAGTGGTGGTATTAGTAGTAGTATAACAGTGCTGTGCCTCCAGGATTGGCCTCCATTCCCATGTGAGGTCACATTTCAGGAGACCTGCCTGCCTACTTATCTAAATAAACCCAGATTTCTCCGTCCCAGGGATAGAACCACGGCACTGCGCCTCGCACATCCTCCAACCCCAAAGCATGCTCGCCCATCTTCGCCTGTCTAAAGACATGGTTTCAACAAGCGAGTAGAGGCTGAGGGGCTGACCGTGTACTCATGCAAGAAGAGAGAGCACTGGTGGGTGGGCTGGCAGGAACTGGTGTATATTCTAAACAAGTTTGAAGGGTTGGGAAGTTCCTGTAAATACTTTTTGTCTTTTTGCTTTGGCCCGTCGTAGACGTTTAAACCAAAGCTAACGACACAAGGTTGCAGCCAGTATAACATCCAACATTGTCACGATATTTAAATAAACCCAGATTTCTCCATCCCAGGGATAGAACCACGGCACTGCGCCTCGCACATCGTCCAACCCCAAAGCATGCTCGCCCATCTTCGCCTGTCTAAAGACATGGTTTCAACTAGCGAGTAGAGGCTGAGGGGCTGACCGTGTACTCATGCAAGAGGGGAGAGCACTGGGGGGTGGGCTGGCAGGAACTGGTAGACTCCACAGGAAAATCCAAAAGTAAAAAAATCCAGTAGTAGTAGGTGCTGGTGGTGGTGGTGAGGGTAGTAGTGGCGGTGGTGATGGCAGTAGCTATGACAGACACACACACAGACACAGGTAAATAGGTACATGGATGGACAGATGGATGCACAAACCAGGCCAACCAAGAGCAGAAGGACAGGTAGACAGACACACAAACCTTTATGAATGCAACTTTGCAAGAGAAAATTTTCAGGCAGCCATCTTTCCAGTGCTCCTTTATATAGCAGTTGCAAGCATTTGTTTAACTTGACATACATGTAGAAATCAGGTGCAGTTTGGGTTATTTTTCAGTAGTAAACATTCTAGCAATGCTTTGTCATTTTTCCCCAAGCAAATTACTGCTCTTACTGTATTCAAATTTCAATGATGCATTGAAAATTAGCAAAATTACAACCAGTAGATTACATTCATGAAGAGTAGTACAACATTGAAGTCCAGAAACTTGGGTGAGTTTTCCGTTGAATGAGAGACTGTTGCTCACCTGTTTGGCAGGGAAGGGTTAGAAAAGCACATTTCAGATGGCAAGTCGTGAATCATAGAAAAATATTTTCCTCTCTGCTCCTCATATATTTCTTTGGCAAAACACTTGTCAGTGTTGCTTGCACTATCTGCATTCACGACTCGAGGCATCACTGTTACACGACTAAATGTGACTATGCATGAGAAAACAAGGCAAAAGTCCGAAAAATGACGAAGTGAGATGTTTCAACTACGGTATTATTTATTCATTCATTCATGCATATTCCAGAAAAGCAACGTGCTCGTAGAGGAAATCTAGAATATTTTTACAGTAAAGTTCAGGAAAGCCGCTATGTAACATAGTGTGCCGACAATTTTTCTCAGTGTTTGCTAAAAACTGTTTTGTAAATTTTATCAATGTTTTCTTATGCTCAGTTACATATTGTCTTGAATTGTTATGAATCTGCTGGGTGACATCTTACTAATCCAGTGTCTGCAGTTCTGCAATCTGTCCTTTATTCTTATGAGTGCATACCTAGTGCATCAGCATTCAAACATCTTCATGAGAAAAAGACTAAACATTTTGCTGAGTGTGTGACTCTTCTTGCTGTGTAGGCAGTGAAGGCGGGACAGATTTCCTGGCACCAGCTGAAGCTGGCCATGGAGATTGGAGATCCCATCACAGCAGCCAAGTGCCGTGTATTCTGGGCACAGTCTCTCCTGCAGCGCGGCTTCCTGCGCCAGAGCAAGGCCGTTGTCTGGTGAGACTCCAAGACTAGTCCAACATTGCCTTGCCTGTCTCAGTCTTTGCATGAGTATTAAGAAATAAAGCTGCAAATATTTCATCTAGTGTCGGTGTTGATGCAAAGGAAGGGAAGGAGGGGGAGAGAGAATGCAAGTACAAATTTGTGTGTGTGTGTGTGTGATGTGTGTGTGCATGTGTTTGCATGTGTGTGTGTGTGTGCGTGTGTGTGTGTGTTTGTGCATGTGTGTGTGTGTGTTTGTGTGAATATGTGTGTGTGTTTGTATGTGTGTGCCTGTGTGTATGTGTGTGTCCCACATCGGCCTCTACAGCAACCAACGTGTCTGCGGTGGACGTGGACAGCAGCGTCGACCCATCTTCGTTCGCAAAGCAACGCCATTGGATATGTGTGTTTAGGGTCTATTAGTATCTGGGCCAATTACAACTGTGGAACAAAGCTGGCAAGAGGGTGAAGTGAATTTTGACAAGGGGACTGTGCTATAATCCTTTTGTGTGATTTACCAATCAGGAGAATTCATGACATGAACAATTCTGACAGCATTTGTTTTGATGTCTGTCTAAATGCTGAAGCAGTCATCATTGATGTTCCACTGCAAAACTTGTTAAGAAGCATTTTTGCTGTTCTAATTTAATCTCATTCTCCCACTGGTTGATGGTCATCATGTTTATCACTTTATCCTGGGTTTTCTCATTTCCAGGGCGCAGTACCAGCAGGCTATGTCATTGAGAGTTCGAGATGAGAAGCTGGTGAACATGTGTGTATCTGTGTGGAACAGGCTCAAGTTTCTCTACAAGCAGAGGCGCTCCTGCCCGACCTCTGTCAAGAGAGTTTGTAATGGAGGTGTGCCTGTGCCTAGCACCATCGTGGAACTCTCCTCCAACGATGGTGGCGTCCCTGCTGTGCACAACCCATGCCTGCCTCTGGTGGGCTACTGATGTACAAACCAACAGGCTACTGATGTAATCCTCAAGTGTTCTCCCTGTGACCCAGTTAGATTTGTTCCCTCTGGAGAATTCCAAGAGCTGAAGACATGGCAATCAGAAAAATTGCAAGGGCTTATAAAGTTACAGATTTTGGATGAACCTTGAATGTTACTAAGGCTTTGTCGCTGCCATTTAGATAGTGTGTTGACAAGAGTTGACTTGTGAAAAGAATTATGAGAAATTGTTGCGTCGACTGTTGCAAGGAAACGGTGAGAGGGAGTGGTGGTGTCTTTCAGAAGCATCATGAATGCAGGAGCTATGTAAAGCAGCATTTATAAAATTTAATCTTCCCTTGTTTTGTTTGTTGCCGATATGTGAGAAGTGCTCTACAACTAATTATTTTATTGTGTCCTTATTTTCCTCCCTCTTTTTGTTACCAGTGCTCCTTTGTGTTGTAGCAGGAAAATCTCAAAAACATTACCAGAGTTTCATCCTCAGTTATCATGCATTGTGTAGAATGAAAATGTAGGCACTGTACTTGGAAGCTTTTACAACTCGGTGAAAACTTTGAATGTCTCATGAAGGGGATGGAACTCCAAGAGATACAATCGTGATAAATAGGGGTGAATATCAGTTTGTTTTCATTTGTGTTTGTACATGTGTTTTTAATTGAACATGAAGTCCCCTTGTTGTCATGACATTCAATCAAATGCTCAATGTAGATACGTGAATATTTACCAGTATCTAAGAGTTACTGAAGGTGCCATCCTGGTGAAAAATTTGGATGATAATTTTTTTTAATATCCTTATATAGCACCATGCAGCTGTGTGCTGGGGGCAGGTGTTTCATCATGTTTTCATTGCTGGATCCTTCAGACTCTTGGTGCTGAGAGGAGAACTCCCACTGATTTATCTACAAGATGCACGATGTGTGTGCAAGCAGAGGCAGAAGCAGTGGTTTTCATTTCCATGTTCATCTCTCCACCTACTTCAGCTGGAAAATCTGTTTTAACCCCTGCCTGTGTCAGACCACTTTTCCGGAATGTCAGGTTTTTTTTTTTGCATTAATGGGTCACATTAAAAATGATATTTTAACAGAAGAAGGAATAAAGGCAGCCCTTATAAACCATATATATGTCAAAAAAGCTCTAAGATTGAGCTACATATTTCTTGCAATAATTTTGATGATAACAGAAACAGCAATGAGAAACTGATGGAAAAGTACAACACTCAGGAAATGAATGAAAATATTTTCTTACTATTCACTCCTCTCAGGGTACTTTGCCTAGCAATAAAAGAAGTAAAACTCACAGCAGATTTTGGGAAATCATTTCCCACCACAAAAATAACAAGAAAATCAACATAATTTGGCCACAATAGATTTTGCAAAGATTATAAGTAAATAGGTGCAAATGCCGCACAGAACTCATACTGGTGGTACTCCACTCCAACACTCTACACAACTCTATTTAAAAAAACAACACACATCCAAACTCTATAGAATTGTAAAATATGATGAATAGAAATTATCATACACTTTTCCATGAAGGTGGAGAAACATCCAAGGAATGAAGAGAAAATACAGTGAAAAATCAGCATGCATACCCCTTTTTACTACTGAAAAAAGTATATCAGAAACACCTTGTTGCACATCTAATCTGCAGCACAAGAAAGTAAATCTCTACAATTAAAACGTT
Organism: Theodoxus fluviatilis; assembly: GCA_034096865.1. Classification (NCBI taxonomy): domain Eukaryota; kingdom Metazoa; phylum Mollusca; class Gastropoda; order Cycloneritida; family Neritidae; genus Theodoxus; species Theodoxus fluviatilis. Next base: position 21,469 of record JAWQFJ010028201.1, on the reverse strand, counting down.
TCCAGTGCTGAATCATATTTGTGGGAGTAATGACATCCTGTTCATGCAGCATTTTCCATGAGTGAACAAGCCCAAGGAAAAACTTAATTAAAAAAAGAAGTGAGACTGACCGAATTGAGAATCTACCTCAGTTCAGTATCTGTGTCAGTATTCCCATAACTGATCTGATTCCCCTCAGTCAGATTTAGTTCTATTCCTTTTCCCCCTCCTTCAAAGCTCTTGCCAACCTCCCATGCTTCTTTGATGTCTATCGTGGTGCAGCTACAGCTTTAATTCCCAGTACATTTCACAACCCAAATATCATCCTGTGCAACACAGCCTGGAGTGGTTATTCTGCTCCCTTCCCTTTAGAACATTCGTGATAAATTTGTCCTCACACTTGATGTTTGGCTGGTGCTGCTGACACTATCACCAAAGATTGTGTATGCACTATCTTTGCTTTCACTGTCGGCAGTATCAGCCAAAACTGCGAGATAAGCGACTACTGCCAGCTGGGCTTGCATTGTCTGCCAAGCCGACACCAACATGTCCGGTGTGATCAAGACTGTATACATGGCTCTGTACCATTGGCTGAACTATATTTTTGGACCAATCACAATAGGTTTCTCATGAGAAGAGGTTGTTAGGTCGTGCGAATGAATCTAATCGAAGAAGTAATGGAATGCTCTTGCTTCCTGGTGTAAACATTGCAGTTTCCCAGCTATAAGCAAGAAAAACAACAACACGTATATTTAGTAGAAACTGTGTTATTTCCATCCTTCAAAACTCATTTTGTGGCTAGATTTCACCTATGCAGACCATATGAAGTTGTAAACGATTGTACGTCATTGTGGGAGGGAGGGGGTGTGGCGTCCATTTTTACCACTTCGTCTAGGTTGACAAATTCGGTAAAAATAACTCTTCTGTCTGACTAGACCACTATGGGATCATGTGTTTTTACTTCCAAATGGATAATCTCTTAATATCAAACATTAAAAACGAATACAGAGTAGCAGATGGAATGAAATGAACCATTCAAGAATAGAACCGACCAGGTCGGTTCTAGCAATCACAGAACGGGAGTAGAACCGATCAGGTCGGTTCCTGACACTCGCAGGGTTAAAATCTTGTGTTAATGAAGGCTCTTTCTGTACTTGTTGAAACTGATATTATGAAAAGACTCCCTAGCGCACAATGAGTTGCATTCTCGCACAAATTGTTTAATCAACCAAGTGCTTTCAACGTGGAGTTTCAGCTCTGAGTTTGGAAGTACTTCCAACTCATCAAAGTATTGACAGAACACTTGTATGGTATTACCATGTCAACTGTTTATGATGTAACCCTTTGTGCCAAAATCTTAGCCTGTTACCATTTTGAGAGGTGAGGGCAAACTATTGTAAAAAGATACATTTCCTTTGAATGTGTTCTAATGGAAAGTCTTGTCCCCATAAATCCCTTGTCCCATCTACTCATGAAACCATTTTGAAAAGATAAAAAAGAGCTTGAGTGACCATGTCATGAATATATATTTTTCTCAAGCAATGCTCGGGCTGATCTTGATGAAATGCAGCCATCTAGTTAGCACACAGTTGATGTCTATTCACTTGTTTGTTGTGTGATGCTTTCATGTTCATTCACAGACTGTTGTTAACTTCTGTGAGACAGTATCCCTGTATGCCAGCTGTGATATGGAAAGTAGGCTAACCTGTGAAGTTCATTGCAGTATTGCCTGCATTGTGGTAAAACTGTTCTTGGCAGAAGCAGAGCTTTTGGAGGAGAAAGCTTATGTGTGGAAGGTTACGTGTGCTTGATTTTTTATTAAATCACTGACCGTTGTAATATCTTCCCCCCCTCCCATCCCCCCCCCACCCACCCTTGTAATCCCCCAGCCCCTCTGCACAGCATGCAAAGATAATCTTATGAAATACAATAATAAGAGCCTGGGTTTTGCAAAAGCCAGTTCAAAGTGCAACTGAGAAGTGCTTGCTATGTGGTGTGTTTTACATTGAAAGCAATAGAAAATGTCAATTTATATATATATTAATACTTGCCTTTGAAGTGAAATGACACAGTTCAGTCTTTGTGACAGTCACCCGATCATGATGGTGTATGTTCTCAGTATTTTTTAGGAGCTCTAGTCTGGTTTTATTAGCAGATGTCTTGGACTTGCAGCCAACAGCTTCAGTGATACTTACAGCACAAATGCCAGAGTTGTAGCCTTGGGCAGAGTATTTGTTTATGCTGCCTCTCCACCCAGGCATAAACGGGACACGTATCAGGGCTGGGAAGAACTGTGAGGGGCAAAGCCTGGTGCAGCTTGTGCATGCATTTGCAAGCAGTTGCTAATGCTAGTATGCACAAATGACCAGAGGTTCGAGTTTGTGCAGGATGGAACAGAGAGGCAAGGCCTTGTGTCATGATACTCCTTTACCACTTGTGTTATGTCCTGCAAGGATGAGTTTTATTCTTATATGCAATTGCTTGCCCAGGAACAGTTATTGGCTTTGTTTACTTTTCTAGTTTACCTGGGTAATTTTGTGACAAGTGGAATGAAATATGAAGTTTCCTTGTCTTTTGAAATTTTCAGTAAATTTTGTCAATAACTGTGTGCACTGCCTGCTTGTGCTCCACTTAACTGACCTTTTTCTCCCACCGTTTCTTTTTTTCTTCGAACATGAATGAACATCAAATCAGAATTTCAAAGTGGAAATCAATTCTCTCTCTGCTGTGATGAACTGATACAATATAATCTGTTCCAATCTTGTCAGTACCTGCATCAACTCTTCATTCTGTTCAACTCAAATTTCTTATTAATGGTTGTTGTGAAAGAGGAAAATGTTTGATTTTTAAAATTTCAACAAAAATGTATTTCACTGTACTGTGCTCTCCCTCTTGGATGGCTGTTCACCCATAGGTGTAGGGAGGACTGATTCTTCATGCAAAGAGCTGTGGTTCTTGACAGCTTCTTTGACAACGCCTTCCAAAGTCCAGGGGGAGGGGATCACTCACTGTGCCTGTTAGGACAAATGGCATGTGAAATGAATACCTCTTGTTTAGACCAATGGATACCCATGTGGCAAATAAAAGATGCCTTCTTCGATGGTGTTAAAGTGGAGGCAGCTCATCTCATCATGTCTTGCTAAGAAGCTACTAAATTATTCACTCTGCTGATGCTTGAATTAAAATAATAAATCAGACCTTGCAAGTTTAGTTCATTCACTTGTCAGTGGGTGTCGAGCCCCACTCACACAGCAAACCGTCATGAACTTCATACAGCGTTTCATAGAAGTGATCCCCCTGTGGGTTCCGGGTTAAGAATTGACCCACTGTGTCTCCCTATGCAATTTGTAAGAGGCAAATAAGGTCTTGATTTGCGTTTAAACTTTTAATGATTTTTTGTGCTTAACTCCTTGGCGCCGGCTGGTCACTGTAGTGCCGAAACCCTACACTCTCTGTGCAGCCGGTTTACGAGTGTACTGGGATCCCCTACTGCCAGCATATTTTTAGACTTCTCCTTCCTCGCCATCTCAAATAAGAGTGAAAACCCAGGGTATTTCTGAGACCAGATGTGTAAATGCATGTGTCAGCATGTTCTGTATCATGCCAAGGAGGGACATGTTCTCAGGGTCAGGGCCAGGCACTGTGATAAACAAAGGAATCTGAGGGCAGACCCATGCAGGTCACTCGCCGCGATGGCACTACAGTGACCGGCGGGCGTGTAAGAGGGTATTTGGTTTCGGCACTACAGTGACCGAGCAGCGCTGAGGGAATACAGGACCAGAGAAAACTCTGGCATCAGTGGGTTAATGGCCTTACATAGCCTACAAAAGCTGATAGGGCAAAAACACCATTCATCCATCGTAGAAGCATCGCTTCTGATTGAAAACTAATGCACTTTCATACAGCATTCCATAGATGTGAAGCCTGTGAGTACATAGACTCACTTTTGCTTCACACGTGAGTCAAAAACTCCTGTACATTCATACAGCATTTCATAGAAGTGAAGCCTATGATTAAAAAACTCCTGTACTTTCATACAGCATTTCATAGAAGCGAAGCCTATGATTAAAAAACTCTTGTACTTTCATACAGCATTTCATAGAAGTGAAGCCTATGATTAAAAAACTCCTGTACTTTCATACAGCATTTCATAGAAGTGAAGCCTATGATTCAAAACTCCTGTATTTCCATACAGTATTTCATAGAAGTGAAGCCTATGATTAACAAGAAGGGCAAAGCCCATACGACTCACATGCTTGACCTTGACCTTTATATGACCTTGACCTTCAGGTGACCTTCAAGGTCAAGGTCAAACAACTAAACCTACCAATGACATCATACACAAAGAAATGCTTTACACATTTTTCCTACCAAAATACATGTGACCTTGACCCAAGGTCAAGGTCATCCAAGGTCATGCAACACAAAGCTCTTAATTCAAGACATAGGAAGCACAATGGTGCTTATTGGCACTTTCTACAATGAGATATAGTCACTTTTAGTGGTTCACTACCCCATTTTGGTCACATTTCATAAGGGTCAAAGTGACCTTGACCTTGATGATATGTGACCAAATGTGTCTCATGATGAAAGTATAACATGTGCCCCACATAATTATTAAGTTTGAAACAGTTATCTTCCATAGTTCAGGGTCAAGGTCACTTCAAAATATGTATACAATCCAACTTTGAAGAGCTCCTGTGACCTTGACCTTGAAGCAAGGTCAACCAAACTGGTATCAAAAGATAGGGCTTGCTTTGACCTATATACCACTTGTAGCTAAGGTCACCATTCTCAATAACGTGGGAGAAAATTGGGAAAATGTGAAAAATGACTGTTTTTGAGACCACATTTATGGCTCCTGTGACCTTGACCTTGAAGCAAGGTCAAGTCACTATGTATGTTTTTTGAGGCCTTGTCATCATACACCATCATGCCACATTTGGTGTTGATAGACTTAATAGTCTCCGAGAAAAATCCAACGTTTAAGTTTTTTACGGACGGACGCCCGGACGGACGCCCGGACGGACGCCCGGACGGACGGACGACACGGCTCAGTACATAGACTCACTTTTGCTTCGCATGTGAGTCAAAAACTCATGCACTTTTATACAGCATGCCATAGATGTGAAGCCTATGATTCAGAACTCCTGTGCTTTTATACAGCACTAGCCGCTTCGCGGCCAGGCAATGCACAAAGCGTCAAAGCCACATACAAAGCCAAATTCTTCAGCCGCCATTTTGTTTTTCTCATTACGTAACCATGACCAAAAATGTGTTCACAGATCTTCATCATTTGACTTTACCTACCCATACACCAAATTTCGGTCAAATCGGAGCACTTTGAGTTTTCGGCAGCCATCTTGTTTGTGCCCACTTCCGGTGACCATGGCGACACTTTTTTTTTTACCCCACCATGACCTGAACCCGGCCCACATCTAACCCCATACCAAGTTTTAAGTCGATGGGAACTCCTGCGTCTCAGGCGGCTTCGCCGCCTTCGACACAGTCGTCCATTGTAAAGGTAAAGGTAAAGGTGTGATTTTATATAGCGACTTTCCACCATTGATCGGTGCTCAAACCGCTTTACACTTTACCCCCTGATCACTGGGCATCTTGATCAATCCTCACTGGTACCTCACAACAAACATAGTGACAGACATTTTGAAGACACACACAGTCAGGTACCAGCACCAACTCCACTCCCTGGGGAGTATTCCAACCCGATGCTGGCGCTTGGCCGCATACAAGGGTTAATCGTACTACATTTTGCCAACATTGCCCTCACAGGTACCCGGTTTTACTCCTGGGTGGGGAGAAGCAATGCGAGTTAAGCATCTTGCTCAAGGATGCAACTCTGGGAACCGCGCAGCTTCGAACTGGCCGCAAGCGACTGTAGGTTCAGCGCGCTAACCACTCTGCCACCATTTTGTTTTTCTCGTGACGTAACCATGGTAACCAAAAAATTTGTTCACAGATCTTCATCATTTGACTTTACCAACCCACACACCAAATTTCGGTCAAATCGGAGCACTTTGAGTTTTCGGTGGCCATCTTGTTTGTGCCCACTTCCGGTTACCATGGCAACGCCATTTTTTTTTACCCCACCATGACCTGACCCTGGCCCACATCTAACACCATTCCAAGTTTTAAGTCGATGGGAACTCCTGTGTCTCTCGACACAGTCGTCCATTGTTTCCTCAGCCGCCATCTTGTTTTTCTCGTCACGTAACCATGGTAACCAAAAAATGTGTTCACAGATCTTCATCATCTGACTTTACCTACCCACACACCAAATTTCGGTCAAATCGGAGCACTTTGAGTTTTTGGCGGCCATCTTGTTTGTGCCCACTTCCGGTTACCATGGCAACACCATTTATTTTAACCCCACGTTGACCTGACCCCGGTCCACACCTAACCCCATACCAAGTTTCAAGTCGATCGGAATAAAACTGTGGAAACGTATGAGTGTCACACAGACACACACACACACACACAGCTCAATTATATATAGAGATGCCATAGATGTGAAGCCTATGATCATAACCGTCATGCTCTATCATACAGCACTTCATAGAAGCGAAGCCCATGATTCAAAACTCATGCACTTTCATACAGTATTTCATACAGCATTACATAGAAGCGAAGCCTATGATTAAAACCTCATGTACTTTCATACAGCATTACATAGAAGTGAAGCCTATGATTCAACTCATGCACTATTATGCAGCATTACGTAGTTCTAAGCGAAGCCTATGAATGATTCAACTCATGCACTTTCATTCAGCATTTCATACAGCATTCCATAGAAGTGAAGCCTATGATTCGAAACAGACATGTCCTACCTTATAGTAAATCTTGGTCTGCTGAGGGGTTCATCAGTCAACAGGAATTAAAGAAGTTTTCAAGATGTTTTCAAAATTTATTTCAGAAAAGATATCAGTAAATGCATTTGATTGATATCAGTACATACATAACCCGTATTTCCAGCTGTTGGACCAGTATGTGCCAATATAAAGTTCCAACATACAAAATGCAAATGCAGGATTGACAGGGTGTATCGGTTGTCACTCAAGTTCATGCAGTAGAGGCATGTACAGTGCACTGTGGTTCGTTCAACTCCAATTCCAACAACTGAGGGATCCTTATTTCTACTACCTGAGGAAAATGCCAGTCTCTGCCAGATGGCAGCGACATTTTTCTATTATAGGACATAGATCCATTATTTGAATTTCGAAATATGAAATAATTTTCAAAAGCACAACCGGTACAAGGCTTGCTGGAAAAGTTAGAAGCAAAATTGTCCATGCTGTAAAAGTGCAAGGCAGACAACTGAGATAGTTGCTGCACCATTTACAGGAGTGCATGCACTTTTGTTGCAGGCTAGATAACTGGTTCATTCTCCCCCCTCCCCCCGCTTAGGTCAGTTCTTCAGAGACTGACTGAGGCAGGTGGAGAGTCAGTCACACACACACACACACACACACATACGCATGCATGCACACACGTGCATGCAGGGTCAGCACACAGCCTTGAGGTCAGCACACAGCCTTGGGGTCTGAACACAGCCTTCAGGTCTGCACACAGCATTCAGGTCTGCACACAGCCTTCAGGTAGGTCTGCACACAGCCTTCAGGTAGGTCTGCACACAGCCTTCAGGTAGGTCTGCACACAGCATTCAGGTCTGCACACAGCATTCAGGTCTGCACACAGCATTCAGGTCTGCACACAGCCTTCGGGTATGCACATAGCCTTGGGGTCTGCACACAGCATTCAGATCTGCGCAGCCTTGGGGTCTGCATACAGCATTCAGATCTGCACATAGCCTTCCTGTCTGCGCATAGCCTTCAGGTCTGCACACAGCCTTCAGGTCTGCACACAGCCTTCAGGTCTGCACACAGCCTTCAGGTCTGCACACAGCCTTCAGGTCTGCACACAGCCTTCAGGTCTGCACACAGCCTTCAGGTAGGTCTGCACAGCCTTCAGGTAGGTCTGCACACAGCCTTCAGGTAGGTCTGCACACAGCCTTCAGGTAGGTCTGCACACAGCCTTCAGGTAGGTCTGCACACAGCCTTCAGGTAGGTCTGCACACAGCCTTCAGGTCTGCACACAGCCTTCAGGTCTGCACACAGCCTTCAGGTCTGCACACAGCCTTCAGGTCTGCACACAGCCTTCAGGTCTGCACATAGCCTTGGGGTCTGCACACAGCATTCAGATCTGCGCAGCCTTGGGGTCTGCATACAGCATTCAGATCTGCACATAGCCTTCCTGTCTGTGCATAGCCTTCAGGTCTGCACACAGCCTTCAGGTCTGCACACAGCCTTCAGGTCTGCACACAGCCTTCAGGTCTGCACACAGCCTTCAGGTCTGCACACAGCCTTCAGGTAGGTCTGCACACAGCCTTCAGGTCTGCACACAGCTTTCAGGTCTGCACACAGCCTTCAGGTCTGCACATAGCCTTGGGGTCTGCACACAGCATTCAGATCTGCACATAGCCTTCAGGTAGGTCTGCACACAGCCTTCAGGTCTGCACACCATCTACAGTTCTGCACACAGTCTCCAATTGTGTACACCACCTTCAAGTCTGCTCACAGCCTTTAGTTCTGCATGCATTCTTCAGTTCTGCATTCAAGGGGACTAGCTGCAAGGCTTGTCCGAGGATGTGGGAGCAGGCTGTGACTGTTGCAGAGTTTCCTGGGTCTGTTTTCTGTCCTCTTGCTCTGCCTCATCTCGCTCCAGCCTCACCCGGCGCCGCATGTAGTGCTGCCAGTGCAGCAGCTGTTGATCCTCTATGAACTTGGCACACTGAGCATTGACAAGCTCCTTTCTGAAAGACTCATGCTGAAGCAGCTCCAGGAAGTGAAGACACTGCGGGTACCTGCACATTGACAAAGAGAAAGAGGATTTGGGAGTTGATGTAAAGATATGCATTATAGATTTGAACAGCAATATTAGTACTAAAGATGTGAAACAAATTAACCAAGTTTATTTTGCAGAAAAGTCTCCTTACACCACACTCATGCAATACCCTAGGTACACACCATGTACACCACACTCATGCAATACCCTAGGTACACACCATGTACACCACACTTATGCAATACCCTAGGTACACACCATGTACACCACACTTATGCAATACCCTAGGTACACACCATGTACACCACACTTATGCAATACCCTAGGTACACACCATGTACACCACACTTATGCAATACCCTAGGTACACACCATGTACACCACACTTATGCAATACCCTAGGTACACACCATGTACACCACACTTATGCAATACCCTAGGTACACACCATGTACACCACACTTATGCAATACCCTAGGTACACACCATGTACACCACACTCATGCAATACCCTAGGTACACACCATGTACACCACACTTATGCAATACCCTAGGTACACACCATGTACAAATACCCTAGGTACACACCATGTACAAATACCCTAGGTACACACCATGTACACCACACTTATGCAATACCCTAGGTACACACCATGTACAAATACCCTAGGTACACACCATGTACACCACACTTATGCAATACCCTAGGTACACACCATGTACACCACACTCTTGCAATACCCTAGGTACACACCATGTACACCACACTTATGCAATACCCTAGGTACACACCATGTACACCACACTTATGCAATACCCTAGGTACACACCATGTACACCACACTTATGCAATACCCTAGGTACACACCATGTACACCACACTTATGCAATACCCTAGGTACACACCATGTACAAATACCCTAGGTACACACCATGTACAAATACCCTAGGTACACACCATGTACACCACACTTATGCAATACCCTAGGTACACACCATGTACACCACACTCATGCAATACCCTAGGTACACACCATGTACACCACACTTATGCAATACCCTAGGTACACACCATGTACACCACACTCATGCAATACCCTAGGTACACACCATGTACAAATTCATATTGTAGACAAGATGGAAGGGAAGTTCCTGGAACTATATTTTGTTCTTGTTTTGGCATGTCGTAGACGTTAAACCAAAGCTAATGCAGTCACACAGAGGGGTTCGTTCAATATAGAAATTCACCAAGTATCATTCACGCACAGACAGAATTTTACAAGCACAGACAGATATACTATATGAAAGGAAGTTCCTGTAACTACTTTTTGTTTTTGCTGGTAGAGGAACCCCAAAGACATATGTACACAAAATACAGACATAACAATTCTAGTATTTCACAAGTTGAAGGTGATTCTGGGCCAAGTGGTTAGAGCTTAGGACCTGCATTCATTTATGTCTAGTGCGTGGGGTGTTTGAAGCCATTCTAGTCCACTAGAGACTTTGCCTGCCAGCGAAAGAGTCTAGCACAGTTCATATCAAATGATGAAACTAATCCGTCTGGAATATGCATAAGAAGGTCACACAAGAGGCTTGTGGGATAGCACTCTGCTCCCTGACGTACGCTGTTAAAGTAGTTCTAAGACTGTTTCACACAAAACTCATATATTACGCTTGTTGAGGCAATAAACAAGCGTTTATTCGATAAAATAAAATGTTTGTGTTAAAATGGTAAAGTTTTGACATCTGAATGATTTCTGTAACAAGTGGAAAAAATAGTATCCAGAACTAACTTTTTGGGCGCAATGCTGTAATGCGAAGGGTCAAGTCTATTAGGCATTCATTGCGAACTGCGCCAGAGTCACTACTGACTCGAGTTCACAGAATGGTTTGAGGCTGCACGGTTCCTAGAGATTCATCCTTCAGGAAGGTGCTCAACTCATCCTGCTCCTCATCACCCTGAAAAAACACCAGGTTAGCTCTCAACTTTCCATGAGTTTTTGCCTATTACAGCTCTCATTTCCCATTAAAGTTTTCGTAAAACAGCTAGCTTTTTGGTATGATTGCTGAGATATATGTCTTGTGACCTAACCACTGCTCACATTGAGAGGAAACTTCCCAGTCTTGAAGGAAAAGGGTATAGGTGCACAATAAGGTATCATTTTAGCATGTCTTGAAATCCAAAGTTTAATATTCAATCAAAAAGAAATGAAAAATTTTGGAAAATGAAATCTTGAAAATTTTGCAGCATCTGTCAATAAAAGCTTTTGAAATCTGTATGTGTTAAACTTCACCATGCCTTCATATGCATTCAATTATGAACATGCAACATACAAGGGAGTGGAGTATTGTCATGCCCTCCATCCTCACCAGGGTAGATGTTGAAATCTACAAGAACAACTCTGAGTCCGCGAGACCCCAGGCTTTGATGCCCCATTTTGCAGGTTTTGATGGTATTTATTGTAGGAAAGAACACCATCCTTTAAATTTGACCCTGCCTCATCAACTGCCATAGTTTTATGAAGAGCATGGGGTTTTCTGAACTGTCTCTTAGCAGTTTCCGAGAGAGGTCTGACTTTGTGAAGTTTGTCATGGTTGGGATCCGTGAGTGGTGGATTCCAAGTTGACTCATTCAGGTGAAAATATTTGCCAAGTTGATTATAGTGGTTTCTTGTCATCACATTAGCTTTTGTCTGCCGTCTCAGCTCAGGCCTCTTGCGCCTATAGCATAGATCTGTAATTTTGGGAGTTGAACCACTCCCACCAAGAAAAGCATGCCCAGGTATGCACAAATTTCATTAGGAGTTGTTGTCACGAAGTTTCAGCGCCTCTGTTCTGCATACAAGTTTATTTGATCCACAAATTTCAAAAACAAATATTGTGGGAACAGTTGCAAGAAATACCCAATTGGCTTTGCATCAGCCGGAAGAGGAATGGTCAGTCCAACCACATCTAAAAGTCCTCAATTTCAAGATCAATGACAGTGTCACTCCAACTCCTCATCAGAGACAACTTCGTCACTCTCACTTGATGTGACGTGAAAACATTCTGCATCCGACAGGTCACTTGTATGCACATTACTCACATCTGACACTTTGATGTCACTCTGGTTGTCTACACTAAATCTGAGGTTTGCTTCTTGGATTAATTCTTCAATTACATTGTCAAAATCATCATCACTGGAGGCCTCTGAGGCAGCCATGATGACTGCTCTGAGGAACGAAGACAAATCTTTGAAAGGTCTTAAAACTATAAACTATAAACACTGGTAAAAGTCAGTGAACTTGCAAAGTTGGGGCCAAATATAAGTGCGCAGTTTCTGGATGTGACTTCTACTGTTCTTCATGTACAGGAGAGTTCTCTCTCCCTGTAATGTCACATTCTATTTGGTAGCAAAGTCATGCGGTCTCATGCAGTGTGGGAATGAGAGGCATGGGCGGAACGGTGTGGTATGGGAAGTTAAGAGTTAACTGTGAGCTGGAAAATTTGGAATGTTCCTAGAGCATCCTCACACATGGTGAGAAAGTTTCTTCGTCTCCGGCAAGCTTTTCATCGTTGCAAGTCTCACAAATTGCAACTTCCTTTTTTGCCAAATGTGTGTCGCAGTCAATCATAGACTGCACGAGCAGACAATATGCTTGATTCACAACACAAACATTGCAGGTATGTTTACCTGTAAAGTCTATGCATCTAGAAATGGTCAGAACACACACCCTGGCCTTGTTCTGGTCAAGGTATGATGGATTTCTCATGTCCCATAGAGCTAGGCATGAATGCCTGGGTTTAATAAAATGAGTTATCTGGCCATCAGTCCACTTAACAAGCTGCCATGTTTCCATGATAACAACTGTCACAAGCAAGAACCCATCTGTTTGCAAAAACTTTCCTTGCCAGTGGCAAGAAAACTAGAGCATTGTTTAATTCATTAGCAAGCTTGAAATAAAAACTTTTCTTGTGACATGCAACCACCATCTTAGCAATGGCAAGTCAGAAAACTTGTCACACGTGAGAACGACCTTAGGTATGTTTCTCCAAGGCCTGGTTGCATGCACCCTAGGAGTAGAGATGGTGTCAAAATGACAATGTGAGCATGATGACCTGGGGGTAAAAGTGAGCAGTTTAAATACCTATCAGCATAAATGTTTTTAAAAAATGGCACTACAACAGCAAGCACCATTACCTTTACCTATTCATCATTTTCAGGACAGAATGTCTAATATAATATGGCAGTAACGTAAGATTTCCCACAGATAAAACAAACAATGCAAGGTCAAGTGGATCTCTTGGTCATCTCTCAAAACAAAGACATTTAAGGCCAGACATGGCAGCTAATGTTGGACCAAGTTTGCTGTCATTTGTTTTGTATCTCTTTTTAGTCAACAAATGTATACTGATGTAGGAGCTAAAAAATGATAATGCCTGATAATATATGTCATCAGTTTCCATGGCAACGATCCAAAATGGCCGCCAAACAAAAAACATCAAAAGCCTATAACTTCTATTCTATCAAACTGATTCCAATTTTGTTTCTTGCAATTGGTTTAATTCCTCAATGGTCACATATTTACGTTGTTTCAATGCATTTGGATTGTTATGGATTTTTATTTATTTATTTTTATAAAAAGGCCTACACGGGTGTGTGTTTTAACCGCCTGATTATGATTTATGAAGAAACTACATGGTTTAAGTCAATGAGCAAACGTAATTATCTTCAAAAATATCCAAACTAGCAGTGTGCCAAAGTAGAAGTATTTATCTTCAAAACTTACTGAGCCTTAGGGATTTGAAGACACCAAGACGCACACATAGCACAAAATGCAGAAAAAGGGGAAGAAAGAAGGCTAAAACAACACTTACAGATTGATGGTCCCTGCTCCATGCAGACAGCAAAATCCAGTGTGATTTTTCACAAGTATACATATGCAGCACACAGAAGTAAAAATATTCCATTTGAAGTCACATTGATGAAATATATTTCACCTAATAATATATACGTTATTGCTGAGAGCAACCGGCGAACTCGAAGTCGAAGTTCGACTTGAAGCCGATATTCGTAACACTGACTCATTCAACCCTTCAGTCTTGGCCTTTTTTACAAGTATACATATGCAGCAGACAGAAGTAAAAATAT